>QJPP01003041.1:0-273279 GCA_003996215.1 Jaltomata sinuosa
TTCATGCCGCAGGCACATGTACTCTGGCTAGTGGACCTCCCCAGTAGGAGCACAGGACACTCGGCTGCTGTTGGTGAGCTCCAGGTTGATTCGGGGCTTTACCGAGTCTTTGGTATATATTTTGGGTATTGTATAGTTAAGGGTAAGGCGGGGCCCTGTCCCGACCTAAACTAAGTTTGTCTATCTTGTAGAGGCTTTATAGACCAATGGTAAAGTAAAACTTAGTTATGTCTTTGCTCTTAACAGTTGAGGCCTCAATGGCCAGATCGTGTACATAAGTTTTGGGCCTATCTATGTTGGTCTTGTTATTCAGGCAACTTATCTATAGTCAAAGCTTCTTAATTGTCATAGTTATATGCATGATGAATCACAGGTTATAAGTTGGTTCTCTCGGGCCTTTAGGGCATCGAGTGCCTGTCCGTCTAAATGGAACTTGAGGCGTGACAAACGGGATTCTTTCCACTGCTGGTACCAAGTGTAGGCCACTCCTTATAGTTGATAAGCGTTCAAGTCTGCACCCTCAACTGGAGTGACACCCATAATGTCAGTGACCTTCTGAATGTACTCAAAGAACTCTTGGGGATCTTCTTCTGACTTGGACCCATGAAACTCTAGAGGGTTCATCTTAGTGAAGTCCCAGTTTCTGGCTGTAGTGGCATTTACCTGAGGTGGAGATAGTGCTTCAGCTTGTTGATTGACCTGGGCAGTCATGGATTGAGCAAGAACTTTAAACGCAACCTGGAATTTGGCATGCGTGACTTGCTCGTTCAAAGGGTCTACTGGCTGATTCCTAGTGTTATCTCTTCTGGGAGGCATTTTTCTGAAATGCGAGGAGCATGAGTTAGAATAGAGAAGGACTAAATAGAGAAGGACTAAATAGAGTTTATACTCTATAGCATGAACTGGAAAAAAAAGAAGGGAAGTTATTCCTAATGAATTCTCACAGCTTTATCCCCCATAAGTATGGCGCACTTCACACTCATGAGGAAGACTCTACTTGATGCAGCTTTCAGACACCCTAGGACACTTGAACCTGTTGCTCTGATACCAAGTTTGCCATGCCCCGAGGCAACCCCCTAGATGCAATATGGTGCTTAGTGTCACGAGCGACCCCAAGCTAACCCATGGTATGGCATATCTATGAAAATAAGTAATTTAAGATAAAGTCCCTATGCGGAAGTTAAAATAGTATTAATATCTAAAAGCGGGAAGAACCCAAAGTCTGTATGTAAATAGTATAGTATTAGGTGAAAGTAACACCAATATCTGCTGAGTATAATCTGTGTCTGAAAGCCATCTAACTGAAGTAGGAGTTGCTGGGACATGCCCCAGCTAACTCTAACAAAATCTGAAACTAGGATTAAGTATTGAAATAAAGCATGTCTATTGTCTTCGAGCTAATGAGGACTCACCACTGAGCTTCTGAGTATGGACTGGGAGTAGAACTATGCGCGATCTGGATGCTGAGTGCCTGGACCTACATCATAAAATGATGTAGCACAAAAGTATGTGTCAGTACTTTGAATGTACTGAGCATGCAGGATATATGCTAAGCTGGACAATATAAAACTGATCATGAAATAAACATGCTGCAAATAAACTGAGAGCTGAAGTGAATGCAATGACCAAGTATGAATCATGATATAACATGCTGAACTGAATACTGATAATACATCTGTTGGATACAAGGTCAGCACAAATAAGAGTCTGACTGTGGGATACACCACTAACAGACATACCCCAAGTTGAGCTAACTATGGGGCCAACCTGTAGCCCTCGATGGAAGGGTGTTCATACCTTTCCAAGGGTACGAACAAGTATGACATGGATCCACTGCTGATGTCCACAAGGGACAAGAGTGTCAAGCCTAATCTTATGGGTGACCCTCTTTAGAACCTACGGTGGCGCCGTAGTTCTGGAAATTAGGGATTGCTACTAAAGGTCTTAGCCTAAACTGACTGGTTAGCCTTCATCCCTTAGTTCACTCGGTGCTAAGTTTACTCCCAACTGAATATAAGCAACGAATGCAAAATGAAGTGCTAGATAGCTCAAAGTACTGATATAATTTTAGAATGCACATAAACATACTGAAGAATATGACATTCAAATACTGGAATCTGATTACCTAACTGAGCCTGCTTAACAAGTATAATTTATGAAGTACTGAAAGTTATAAAAAGTTAGGGTTCTGAATCCTGTACATGAACTATACTAATTTCCCAAGAAACATTTGACTGATACCGTAAGAACTGTTGGATCTGAATTACATTGATTCCCTAAGGATGTAGAACCCTAGGTCTGAAACATGCTGGGGAAAAACTGAATATTTTCTAGAATCTAAGGACCTAATGGGTGAAAGGAACCCACTACTGAAGTCCCATATACCTGAATGAAGATTCTACGGTTGAATCTTTCGATTCTGAGAGGAACTTGGAGGAAACCCCTTTTTGCCTTGTTCTTGAGAGAGAGCGTTCTGTTCTTGAGAGATTTGCTAAACATGAGTGATTGAGGAGTAATGGGGGAAAAGTAGAGTTAAAACCCTTTAATTACCCCTAAAATGACTTAGAATCAGAATTAAAATAATTGGGAAAAGACCGGACTTCCGCCACTTAAGGCTAGAATTTTTCTTGAGAAACCTCCACCGGATGGGCTGCCTGACAGGCATCGGACCTGTGACGGCCCGTCCGCCCTTGCATCAGAATAGGGCAGGAGGGGTTGGTCCCCTGGGGAGTTCCCACAATGGCTCCCATGGCCCGTTACTTCAGCGACGCCCATGGTGTTAGCCTGTCAGGGCAAGGATGGCTGGGTCTGGGCGGTTGACCCTTTCTCACGGGCTGCCCGAGGGCCCATCGTACTAGCGACCCTCGTCGGGTCCATCGTCTGACTAGAGCTGGCTGAAACCCAACTCCTGGTCCCTTCCCACGAGCACCCTGATGGGCCATCGTGTCCACGACGCCCGTGAGGCTTGACCAAGGTTGAAATTTTCTCTGAGTTTTCTAGGTTTTTGGTTTTTAGAAACTTGTTTAAATTTTGGGGTGTTACAACACAGTGCCACAAGGGGTAATGCTACCAACTAAATTTAATATTATAGTGAACTTGTAAAATAATACGGACAAAAAGAAAGCGGACAAGGTCTGGGGTTCCAAACTAATAAATCCAACCCAAGGATGCTAAATAGTACAGTTATAGCCTATATACGTAAAGTCTAGAAAAAAAGGAAATTGTAACCTACCTGTTGTTTGATGACAAGCTGCTAAAAAATATTATCCAAAAACAAACTGCTCTGAGATGTCTCGAAAAGCAATCACACTATCAAGAAGGTAATTTATGCGTTAAAATAAGACTAACAATGCCCATTTTGTTAAAAGTTTATCAGGGTCGAAATTTGGGTTACAAGCGAGCCCATGGGCCCCGCAACCCAAAGCCAGAAATGAAAAACACAATGTTCCTAATATTCCCGGGAGTGCATGCTCAGAATTTGAGCAGAATTAGACCATGGGAAAGGCTCAAAATAGCCCATGGAACTCAAGAACCAAGAGGAAATTGAAAAGAGAATTAACAGAATAAAACAAGGAAACTTACAAAATTAGAGTCGGGAAATGACCACAGATCGGAAATATATCCACCTCCAAACCTTGGGATGATCAGAGTTGAAGGAGGGAGCTTGAAGTTTATAAAAATGGAGGAAATTTGGGTGTCGGGGTGAAGAATATGAAAGAGAAGGATTTATATACTTCAAAAGGTCCTTCTTCGCGATCGTGAAGAGACCCTATGCGGTCGTGAGGACCATGTTGGCTAGACCATCATGGTCACAATGACTAGCCACGTGGTTGCGGAAACAAAGAGGCAAGGGCTTCATCACGGTCACAAGAAAGAGCCCCGCGATCACGTAGAATGAAGGGGTATGGGTCCACAGGCCCTTCATCACGGTCGCGTGAAGGGACCCTTGCGGCCGTGATACCTAAAGAGGTAGACCATCGTGATTTCATGGCCTCCCTCGCGGTCGCAATTAAGGCCTGAGGCTTGCACCTGCAACAGTAACCAGTAGAAAACTTAAGGCCAAAAAGTCTCCAGATGGGCCCATGGGACTCATCCAGGACCTCACGTCCGCAACCAAAATATGCTACCACACCAAAAATGGAATTTTGGACTCAACAAAATCGACGAAATTCCCAATAGACTTCGATTTAACGATAAGTAGCCCTACACCCAAAACCAACCTTTAGGTCAACTCTTCCAAAATTGAACTTCATGTACCAAAATGAGTTCGGAAGCCTCGATTCCCAAACCAAAGGTCCCTTTAGCCCAAAGTCAATATTTTGGAGCTAATAGCGCTGATAGAATTTCCATCCGAGGCCGTATTCTCTAAATATTGACCAAAGTCAAATTTCCAAGTTCAACTTGTCTGATAAACACAAAAAGCAACACTAAGCTAAAGCAAAAGCTCCCAGACCCCAGCCAAGGGTCCAACTAGACCAAAATCCATGCTCTGGAGCTAAAGGAACTATTACAATTTTGATTCTAAGCACATTTCCCAAGAATGCTGACCAAAGTCAATAATTTCCTAAGTTTAAACTCTAAAATAAAGAAATGGCCATAAAGACCAAACAAATGGCCACGGCACTGAACCACCAGTCCCAGAAAGACATAAATGACTTGGGGACACTACAGGAATGCTCTAACAGTACAAAAAACCAAAAATGCGACAATGACAAGAAGGTTCATTACATAAGGTTCACTTTTGAACCTAAACCTTTCTGAAATGACATCCAAAACAAAGTGGTGAACTGAGCACCCATATCAAAGATGATGGATAGTTAAACTCCATGAAGTCTAACTATCTCATGGATGTACAATCTGGCATAGTCTTCTGTGGGATATGTATTCTTAATTGCCAAGATGTGAGCTGACTTGGTCATTCTGTCCATAATCATCCATAATGAGTCATGTTGTCACTGAGATTGTGGTAAACCTTTGACAAAGTTCATACTAATCACCTCCCATATACACTCAGGGAGTGCTATATTCTTAACCATGGCACATGTCCTTTGCTGCTCTGCCTTAACCTGTTGACAATTTGGTAGTTAGAAACAAAGTCTGCAATATCTCTCTTTATACCGTTCCACCAATAAACTTCTCTAAAGTCATGGTACATCTTCGTAGAACCTGGATGAATTGAATACCTGGAACTATGCACTTCTTACATAATCCTATCTCTAAGACCATCAATATCTAGAACACACAATCTGCCTTAATACCTCAAGACACCATATCCCCCTTGTGCGAAAACCAACACTTTCTACTCGTGAACTTCTTCTTTTAACTAGAACAAGATGGGTTCATTGTTTTACTTTTCTTTAATTTCCACCACTAGAGATGATTCGGCCCCTTTCTAAATGATCACACCATCTTTATCGCTGTCTAGAAGACAAACTCCTAAATATGCAATATTATGTCACTCCTTAGCTAACTCTCTCTTTCCTTCCTCTAGATTATCTGTACTTCCCATAGACAACCTACTAAGAGCATCATCAACAACATTAGATTTACCTGGATGGTAGAGGATACTCATGTAATAATCCTTAAGCAATTCTAACTATCTCTTCTATCTGAGATTCAGATCCTTCTGGCTGAAACATACTGAAGACTCATATGACAAGTAAACACATCAACATGCACACCATAGAGGTAATGGTGCCAAATCATTAATGCAAATATTATAGCTTCCAACTCAAGGTCATGAGTTGGATAATTCTTCTCATGATTCTTAAGTTGCCCATAGGAATAAGCTATCATCTTATCATTCAGCATTAACACACACCCAATGCCAACTCTGGATGCATTGCAATATAGAACAAAACCCTTTATACCCTCTAATAGGGTCAACTCAGGAGTAGTAGTTAAACGAGCCGTTAGTTCTTGAAAACTTTTATCACAAGCTTCAAACCATTTAAACTTAACCTTTTTTGAGTCAACTTAGTCAGTCGAGCAGCAATTGACAAAAAACTTCTATAAACCTTCTATAATAGTCAACCAAACCCAAGAAACTCCTAATATTAGTTGGGGTTATAGGCCTGGGCCAACTCTTTACCGCCTTAATTTTCTGAAAGTCAACCTGAATACCCTTGCCAGAAATTTTGTGGCATAGGAATGCCATAGACTTCAACAAAAATTCATACTTAGAAAACTTGGCGAATAACTCACAGTCTTTAAGAGTCTAAAGAACTATTTTGAGATGACTATCATGATCCTTCTTACTTCTATAGTAGATTAGGATTTCGTCATGGAACAAAATGACAAACATATCAAGGTACTGCTTAAATACTCTATTCATAAGGTCTGAATGCTCCAGGAGGATTAGTCAAACCAAATGACATGAAAAGGAACTTAAAGTGACCATAACGAGTCTTGAATATTGTTTTAGGGATATCACATTCTCTAACTTTCAACTGATGATAGCCTGATCTGAGTTCTATCTAAGAGAAACAAGTGGCACCTTCAAACTGGTCAAATAAGTCATCAATTATAGGAAGCAAATACTTAATTCTTGATGGTGACTTTGTTTAACTGACGATAGTCAATGAACATTCTAAGGGAAACATCATTCTTTTGCACCAAAAAGACTAGAGCATCCCAAAGAGAGACACTTGGGAAAATGAAACCTTTATCAAGGCGATCTTTTAAATTCTCTTTTAACTCGACAAGAGTCATTTTATGTGGTATTGCTGAAGGATCTGTTAAGGGGTGCAGTCATTGTGTGATGCATATAATGTCTTGTGCAAACTACACCCCCTTCGCATGAAGTTGCCCAATTTGCTGAGTCACTGGACCGCTGAAGAAGGGTGTGCGATATGTACCTCACAATGTGCAAACCACACGTCGCACCACACACCACCTGAAGGGCATTTTTGTCCAAAGTTATGTGATCTCTTAGGAATGTATATGTACCCAATTAGGCACAATTATAAAGAGTTCAGCTAGCACTAAGTTTTAGAAATATTCTTAGCTTTGTGAACAAGTTATCCCTTCTAATAAGAAGAAGAGGGTTTCATCAAATTCTTTTTTCCCAATTCTTAGAACCACCATTTTTGTACAAATTGAGCTTGGATATTGAGACCTTTAGCTTGAATGGAAGGGAAATTGAACTACCCATTTGGTATACCTCTTTCCTTAAGCATGAGTAGCTAAACCCCTTATCTAAGGATGTGTTGATGATGGGTACTTGATGAATGGGTGTGGGTGTTGTTAATTCTTATTTATAATTGCTCTATTGATATGGGTCTAGTGATTTCACCATATTTTAACTCTAAAATTGGTGGTTGCAAACATTGATTTTCCTTACTTGGTTATGGTTTTGCTTGAAAGAGGAGATCATAGCTTCGAATGTGAAATTGCTATTAGGAACTTAGGCTTACATTTAGATTGAGGCTAGAAATAGCTCAAATTGATGGAATCACCCATTTAAGGGTCTAAAGCTAGACATAGTATGACCTCCCTAAACAATAGCTTGGTTGTTTATTGATGAATCAATAGTTCTTGACTTAAGGCTGTTGAATATATGGTTGTTGATCGAGAGATAAATAACCATAATTAAAACCAAGGTTACCCTTGTCGTTTAGCATGAATTTACATGAATAAGCAATAACCATATCCCATGTTTGAATCCCATTTGACACACATCCCTAGTCATCCTTTCTATTATCTACACCCTATTTTAATTTATTGCTTTGTTTATTGAATTGCGAAATTGTGACAGATTCCAAATCCCCCCCCCCCCTTTTTTATATTGCTCACTCTCGTTGTGAACTATGTTTTACAATCACATAGGCTAAGCTCTAAATTCTCTGTGGGATCGACCCCAACATTCATTGGGAACATTAAATGTGTTTTGCTCTGACGATCACTAATACATCTTAATAGGAGAGTACATTTGAGTGTTACCAAGTTCCAGGTAGGAGATTGAATTGAGTAATACCCTCTAAAAAGCCAGCACAAAGACAAGGGTGTTCTAAAGTATTGTATTGGTAATAAATTTGGGTAATGTGTTAGCTGGTCCTACCCACTCTTCATGAACGTAGCCATCCTTTGAATCATAATCAAGCTAAGTAGACTCTTTTCTAGTTGAGACCCAGGCAACTATCTGTGCTCTAACTCTAGTCTGTGCCACACCTTGACCTCTTCTCATATCTTGACCTCTACATCTCATGCATGCCACGACTCAAGTAGAAAGTGCAAGTACTAGTATGGTATCCTGATATTTAGCAATGGTAGCTTGTGTCCGCACCATCTATGATAGAATATGACAGAGAAACTTAGTAACTGATGGAATCAAGTATGCACAATAAGAACAAAAGAATGGAATTTTCCTAATTACCTATAGCCTCTCAAAGATTGAAAACAGATGTCTTTTCACTAACTCGTAAGACTCTAGTAGACACATCTTGTACTCATGACATCGATAATCCATGCTCTAATACCAAGTTGTCATGACCTAAAGTTTAAGATTGTGTTAGAACCTATCCAAATCCCACTGATAGGTAAGCTAACTCCTTATTAGTTGATCAACTTAATAGAAAATATAGAATTTAATAATATAAATGTGGAAGTAAGTATTGATAAGTTGGTAATCTACCAACTTATTGAGCATTTATTCATGAATTATTACCATGTTTTGATGAAAATTAGAGGTACTTATTACCTTTATTGACATAAATGCAGGTATTCTTGGTCTAGTGAAGAAAGTAAGGGAATTGAACCCAAAGAGCTTAAAAAGAAGTTAAAATTTGAAGGTGATCAGAAAAGCGCAAGAAATTGTTAAGAGGTGTGACTGACATGCGAGCTGAACAAAGGAACCTACATTTCACAAGTGCCACCGCATAAGGAAGATCAGTAACTACCTGAGCAGTAACTAACATATGAGCCATACAATGCGACATACAATTGCACCCCCCCCCCCCATACCTCATATCACACAAGAGGTGAACTTTACTACTTGGAGAGAAAGGCATATGCTAGCCTCAAACTGCAAGGTGCAATTACATGTGCCATTGCACGTTAACCACATAAGCCCCAAAGGGCATTTTTGTCCAAGTATATATGACATAATTGGGAAGGTTCTAAAACCAATTTTAGGGTGTGTACCTAAGAGACAATTAAGTTTTTACTTTCCCCAAGAAAGAGCATTGAGAGTACTCTTTCTCTTTTCTTCATTCTCATTGAAAAACATCATTTGTAAGGAATATGAGTGTGGAATTGGAACTTAGCTTATAATATGTAATGACCCTTCCGGTCATTTTCATATTTTCACCTTTTTTTTGTACTGTTAAAGCTTACCTCTAGTGACCTCGAGTAATTTATGACTTACTGAGATTGGTGGTTCAGTGTTCGGACCATTTGTTAGGTCGTTATGACCACTTTCTTATTTTAGAGCTTCAATTTAGGAAATCATTGATTTTAGTCAACATTCTTAGCTAGCATGCTCGGAATCAAATTCCAACAGTTCTGTTAGCTCCAGAATATAGACTTTGGTCTAGTTAGACCTTTAGTCGGGGCTTGAGAACTTTTGGTATAGCTCTATCTCACTTTTTAATATTTCAGGCCAATTGGGGTTGGAAGGTTAACTTTGGTCAAATTTCAATGATCGGAGAGTGGGATTCAAAAGTTGATGGTCCCATCAGCTCTGGAATGTCATACTGGGTTTCGTAGGTGGTTGGTTCGGGTCCTGGGTGAGCTAGTCTAATTTTGGGTGGTTGATTCGAATTTGTAAGTGTTGCTTGGGTCAGCATTTCATTGAGACAACCTCATATGGAAGTTTCATAGATTTTGTTGATACCAAAACATCATTTCCACTCTAGTTTGCATGTATCGAGTTTCGATTGTGCCAATAACCCTCATGGGGGTGTTGCTAAAATTACAGGTTTTCTGCAGCTGAGCAGTGCTCAGCGCGATCACACAGGGTCACCGTGATCACGCCCTTGGCTCATTTCTCCTACACTGCGATCATGCAGGTGCCTGTGTTGCTCCTTTAGCATGGTCGCGCCTGGGGACCACGATCATGCCAGTGCCCCTACCGCCTCCTTTAGTGCAATCACGCCTGGTGATCGCAATTGCGCAGCTCTGTGACCTATAATATAAAAGTTGATTCCCTTAAAATTTTCAGCTATTTTCTCATTTCCCCTCTCACTTTAAACTTTTTCTCACACCAAAATCTTGGGCCAAATCATATCCTAGCCTTAGGAATTCATTGATTGGTAGAGTTTGTCATTTCCCTCTTTGTTTTAGTAAGTTCCTCTTCTCTAATATCTCCATAACCATGGCTAAGATACTATGGTTGGTCTCTATCTTATCTTGGGGTTCTTTCTTGTGTTGTAGTTGCCTAGTTGGGGGATTAATCATTCATTAAGGCACGTCTCTCACCTTGTTAACCTTGTTCCCTCCCTCCGTGGTACGCAATTCTCCATTGCTATTCTTGGCTTATGTAAAGTTTTTTCCCTTTTGATCCCTCTTCATCTCCAGGATATTTTAGCCCTTTCCTTTCCTGAATGGTACTTAATTTTTGAGCATGTATTCCTACCAGTGTTTGGAACCTCATGATTATTTTCATTTTCGGTTGCGGGTTGTTGGGCCTACGAGCTCGATTTTGATCCAGATTTTGACCTGGCTAAATTATTAGCATTATGGGTATCATTGGCTTTGTTTTGATGAGTAGAGTATTGTTTTAATAGTTTATTGCTATTCAGGACTTCTCAGAGTAGCTCGACCTTTAACAATGGCTTTTTAGAAGCTATTCGTCAGACGTCAGGTAGGTTATAGCTTACCTACCTTAGATTTTGTGTATATAGAATATAATTGTACTATTTAGCATCTTTGAGCTGGGTTTACTAGGTTGGTACCCCATACCTTGTCCATTTTCTTTCTGTCTGCTCTTATTTCCTACGTTTGCTTTAGTATTTGAGTTAGTTTTGTGGTATTACCCTTGTGGCCCTGTGTGGCATTTGTATATTCCTTTGGACCATAGATGGTGGGATGTTTGGGGTATGTCCATGAGTCCTAAAAATTGATTCGCATTTATGAGTTGGTTATCTATGTTGTAAGGCAGATTGATCCTATGTAGGGCTGGTAGGTTGATTGTGAGCTATTGTTTGTGTTTGATCATATCATTTTTATCATACAAAGAGTTTTCTGCATTTATTTATTACTATTTTTGTTATGGGCCTAACTATCACTAATTTTATAAACCTTGCATGGTCTCGAGGGCCCATTTTCTATTATAAATGGCTTTAAATTGATTTTAACTAGTTTTACGGATTTTCTAGAGATAAAAGAGATTACATAATGGTTTTCCCCTTGATTTTTGAGGTGATACTAGACTCGACCGAGCCAAGCACTAGACATGTTTTATTACTGATTTTAGACCCAGATAGACTCCGAGCACTCATATTGAAGTTCTGAGATTTACTTAATTTAGACCTGGATAGACTCCAGGCACTTATTTTGGGATTCTGAGAGTTTATATGCGGTCGCAGAGACCTCTATGGACCTTTCTGATCTATACTAGGGGTTACGAGCTGAGAGTGCTAGAGGAGGGGTATACAAAAAAGTAAAGGTATACAGAGGGAAGCCTTCCATGGGTCCTTCTTACTGGGCCTACGGGCACTGAAGGAGGTGCATACGATATCACTGGAACACCTGATAATATCATATCATATCATATCATTCATTGCGTGTATGATTCCACCCTTGTTTGTTGTTTGTTGAGTGTACACTCCGGTAGTATGGGATGTTAGAGGATTTATTTTCACTAGTATGCGTTCTTCGGGTGTATGAGCGCTCATTGGGAGTGTAGGTAGATTATCTTACTAGCTCTTAGTGTAGTACTTGTTAATTTTCCTTTGCAATCATCTTAATTTATGAGTTGTATTGTTAGCATGATTATGTTTAGTTGTTTTTCCTTCTTTCCCCTTTATTTGAGATTATCAGCATACTGCCATGTTCATTAAACTCTCTGTATATATTGTCGTTGCAAGGATCCAGGAGCGTTCTCTAATCTTTCTCCTATAATCTATGATATATCTTCTGTGGCTAGTGTAGTATACTTGTTTTCTCCTTGCCTTCTATCTGTTGCTAGCTTCTGTGTGTTTTCCTCTGTTTGCTTCTGTGACTACTTCTTTCTTATCTGCTATATACTGCTTTTATATCTTATATATGCTCAGTCAGCCTATGATGCCTACTGGGTACCCGTTACTTTTGCAATTAGTGCTCATACTACACTCTTGCATCTTCCTAGTGCAGATCCTAGTATGAGCTGTCACCATTGATGTAGAGGACCTCGTGTAGATTCTAGTTATCTGACACATAGGGTAAGCTCCTAGCAACCAGGGCTTGGCTATATCTCCTCTTTTGGCAGCTGACTATTTTGTTTATTTGGAGACACTTGTATGTTTTATTTTGTACTCTCTTGTCTTGTACATCATATATCTAGTAGTGGCTCCTGTACTTTCAATACCAGGTCGTGGGATGGTGTAGTTTCTACATATGTTTATTCCAGTTGCTTTCCTTCTACTTTGATTTCTTTATCTCCTTCCGTTTATTATACTTCTTGTGTGTGTTTACTTAGGTGGTAGGCCATTACTAATCATTCAAGACGGGGATTCGTTCGCCTACATGAGGGTTGTAGGTGCCATCATGAACTGAGAAATCAGATTGTCACAACTTGGTATTCAGAGCCTAGTTTTATCGGTGTCATCGGTACAAGAGCAAGTGTCTAGTAGAGTCTTGCAGATCGGTATGATGATGTCCATATCCTATCTATGAGAGGCTAGAGTCCTTTATTAGGAAAAGTTTCATATTCTTGGCTCCTTATCATGCGTTCTTAACTCTATCAACTTCTAAACTTCATTGTTCCATTCCTTTTCAGATAATTAGGACAAGTACGCCAGCAGGTGACGATGAGACTCTTGCGCCTGTTGCTACAGTGCTTCCTCCACTACCAAGATTTTAGATTGAGAGCATACCACCTCAGCTAAGGGGTTTGGGGCTAGCCCAGCCTCCTGTGGGATTTATGGCTACCCTATTTCTTCAGGACACCGTGGCTAGGACTTTGAGTCTTCTAGAGAGTGTGACACAGGTAGGGGTAGTACTTGGTTCTTGGAGTGGTGCTACGGCTAGGTTTGAGGTTGCAGGTCTCCAGCAGGGTTCTATATCACTCTTGGAATACAAGGCAAGATTTCATGAGGTGACTAGATGCACTGCTAGGGCTATACCTACTGAGTTTGAGAGAGAACAGAGTTTTGTCAGAGGGCTGATTCTGCCGCTCTATTTGGCGATAGAGCACTTGGTTATAGTTGGGACTACCTTTCTACAGGTGGTTGATCATGCTTTGGCTATATAGGGGTTATGTCGTGAGGCTTATGGAGGTATTGGTAAGGGGCATCATTGCCAGGGCAGTTTTTGTGGGTTTTTTTGTGGAGGTCAGTTTCATTGCTTTTAGTCTAGCAAGTTAGTTCAGGTGGTGCCACGGGGTTCAAAGGATAGTGAAATAGGGCATGTTGGGTAGAGCAGGCATGGTGTAGGTCAGGCTTTCTGAGGTTTGCATTTCAGGTGTGTAGGCCATGGTGGCTAGTCAGGCTCGGCGAGATCTTCCCATCGGAATTCATCTGGTAGAGGTTGCTTCTAGTGCAATGAGTTTGGGCACTTTGGTAGGGATTTCCCCATGATGATGCATTCCAGTCAGCAGAGTCACCAGACTTTATCTCCCAGGCTCTAGTGTCACCGGCTATAGGTGGTGTGCAGGGTAGTAGGGATAGTCCCTAGATGGTTAGAGGTGACTTTCTGTCGTGTAGTTCAGGTAGCTATCCCGAGTTGGCAGGCATCTTGCGTTAGAGTAGGACTTCTCTAGGTTGCTATGGTTATAGAGTGATTGGCCACATTTATAGAGAGTGTCCCCAATATGGGACAACCGAGCCTTCAGCATTGACTACTCAGTCCAGAGATAGGTGCAGATAGTTCTATGCCCCTCTTGGTAGGCCAGAGGTGGAGGTCCCAGATATCATTGCTACAAGTACGATCTTTGTTATCGTCAGCTAGTTCTGGTATTGCTTGCTTTGGGGGTCTACCCTTTTCATATATATATATATATATATATAATATATATATATAATAATATAATATATATATATATATATATATATATGTCTACCTACTTCTTATCTGGATGTACTATTTGAGTTGTAGTGCTTATTCATGTGACTACCCTATAGAAGGATTCTTTTAGTAGTGGATTGGGTGTGTCAACCTTGATAGGTGACTACTGGGGCTATGGCTCGTGGGTAGGCCTTGTTAGCTTAATTTCTGGTCTTCTCTTTGATTTGGGAGTTGGTTTGAGTATTTTAACTTCTAACGGTCTCGGGTAGTTATTGCCAAGTTTGTTATCTAGCATATGCCTAGAACCTTTCAGTTAGTATGGTATCGATAACTATGTTCCAGGGAAAGTTGTTTTATCTCAAGGAACGTGGTGTTGTGAAAGCAAGTGAGTATTGGATGGTTTTGCTTATTACTCAAAAGGTTATTGTCGACCCTCTTTACTTGATCAATTTAGGTGGTTAGCAAGTATCCAGGTGTTTTCACTGTTTTTCCTTAGTTTCCAATCTGGTCGAATTTTGACTATGACATCATGGTTGAGTTGGGCACTTGGCCTATTCTTTTATCCACCTTATCGAGTGACGCTATCAAAGATGTAGGAGCTAAGGGAAACACTCCAAAAGCTTTTGAGAAAGAGGTTGTCAGGTCTAATGTGTCTCTGAAGGGGTTTCCATTTGTTTTGCAGAAGGAGGGAGATGACTCTTTGCATATAAGTGTGTATTACTAGCAGCTGGTTGAGGTGACAGTTGAGGGTGTGCTTTGGTTCTTTATATTGATGACTCATTTGGCCAACTAAGGAGTGTAGTGGTATTTTCCCAAGATAAATTCCAGGTCAAGTTCCCTCTTGTAAAGATTGAGGTGGTGGCCAGTCCCAGGACTACCTCTGGGGCTTGTTGCATACATTATGATTTTCCTTGTTATGTACTTTGGTTCATCCAGGCCTCAATAGCATTTACAGATTGGGTGAGCCATGTACCCAGAGCCTAGTTGGCTTCAATTTTTATAGTGTTCATCAGTGATATATGAGCCTACTCGAGGATTCTACATGAGCATGATCGGTATTTGGAGTTGGGTTTCAGAGTCGTGGTCTAACAGGTTACTTCAGATAGTTCATCGAAGGTTCTCTTCGATTGCAGCATCAATGACTAGAGTGGTTCATTGTTTTGTTCTCTTATTGGGTTGACGAGATTGGGAAGAATTTCTAAAGGTCAAGCCATGTGGATTTTAGCATTGATTGGGCTCTATCAGTGGTAGGCTAGAAATGGTGGTATATTAAGATCCTTTCAGAGTTGGTGGTTTGCGTGCTGGTGCAGCAGGTTAAATGTTCGAGCTTGAAGATGGTGAGTTGAGAGTTCTTGAGTATTTTAGTAGCTAATCAGTGACAACTTTTGACTTTGGGTATCCTTTCCTTTGCTTTCGGGTTGGTTTGACTTGGTATTCATGGCATGACGGACTTTTTTTTGAGTGGCGAGGCTAGTAAGGTAACCATAAATTCGGATGGTATTTTGAGAATTTGGAGCAGCAGCGGTATTCCTAGAATTTGGAGCTTAGTTGATGGCTACAAACCTCATGGTGGGCTTGCCATACTCCTTGGAGATATTGGATATTATTTGGGTCTTCTTGGGCAGGTTGCTCTAGTTAACTCACTTTTAGCCAGTTCAGACTTGGCACAATTCAGCGAGGTTGGATTTTGTTCTATAGTTGGGAGATTCTCCTTCGACACAAGGTATTTATCCATGTCATTCCCGACCCTGGTGTGCTAGTTTTAGTTGAGTTCTGATGGTTAGTTTAGATGATTTCAGGTATCGAGGTTGATCTTAGCGTAGATGTTTGTCCGCTAGTTGATGGTCAGTTGGAGCAGACTACTCTAGTTCTCGAGGATATGCTACGGGCAGGTATTATGGGTTTTAGAGGTTAGTAGGACTAGTGTGTGGCTTGGGTAGAGTTTGAGTATAAAGGTGACCTCATTCGAGAATAAGTATAGTTGGGGTTGGAGAGTTGACTTTGGTCAACTTTTGATGATCAGAATGTCGAATTCAAAAGTTGACGATCCCATCATCTCTGGAATGTTGAGTTTGAGTTTAGTAGGTGGTTGGTTCAGGTCTCAGGTGAGCTGTGCCCATTTTGGGTGGTTGGTTGGAATTCACAAGTGTTTACTTGGGTCAGCATTCCATCGCAATGAACTTGTATGGAAGTTTTGTCGATTCCATTGAGTCCTAAATATTATTTCCACTCTCGTTATATGTTTGATTTACGTGTATTGGGTTTCAATTATTCCCGGAACCCCCGTGGGAGTGTTGCTAAACTTAAAGGTTTTCTGCAGCTGTGCAGTGCTCAGCGCGATCGTGCAGGGTCATCGCGATTGCGCCTTTGGCTCTTTTCTCCTTCGGCACCATCACGTCTGGGAACCGCGATTGCGCAGGTGCCCATTTTGGTCCTTCAGTATGGTCACACCTAGGGACCGCAATCACGCCAGTGCCCCTGCTGCCTCTTTTAGCGCGATCACACCTGGCAACTGCAATTTCACAACTCTGTGACCTGTAATATAAAAGTTGATTCCCTCAAAAAATTTAGCCATTTTCTTATTCCCCCTCTCACTCTAATCCTTTTCTCATACCAGAATATTGGGCCAAATCATATCCTAGCAGGGGGAATTCGTCGATTGGTTGAGTTTATCATTTTCCTCTTTATTTTGCTAAGTTCCTCTTCTCCAATTTATCCAGAACCATGGCTAAGCTCCCATGGTTGGTCTTTATCTTATATTGGGGTTGTTTCCTGTGTTGTAGCTGCCTGGTTGAGGGATTAATCATTCGTTGAGGCATGTATTTCACCTTGCTGACCTTGTTCCCTCCCTCTGTGGTACGTAATTCTCCGTTGCTATTCTTGGCTTATGTAAAGTTTTTGCCCTTTTGATCCCTCTTCATCTCCGGGCTATTTTATCCCTTTCCTTCCTCAAATCGTGCTCAATTTCTGAGAATGTGTTCCTAGCAGCGTTGGAAACCTCGTGATGATTTTCATTTTCGGTTGGGGGTTAAGGGCCCATGGGCCTACTTTTGACTCAGATTTAGACTCGGCCAAATTATTAGCATTATGGGTATCGTTAGCTTTATTTGATGAGTAGTGTATTATTTTGATAGTTGATTTCTATTCTGAACTTCTCGGAGGAGCTCGGGCATGGACGATGGCTTTCCAGCAGCTATTCGTCAGACGTCAGGTAGGTTATGGCTTACCTACCTTAGACTTTGTGTATATAGAATATAATTGTAATATTTAGCATCTTTGGGTTGGGTTTACTAGGTTGGTACCCCAGACCTTGTCTATTTTCTTTTTGTCCGCTCTTATCTCCTACGTTTGCTTTAGTATTTGAGTTAGTTTTGTAGTATTACCCTTGTGGCCTCGTGTGGCCTTTGAATATGCCTTTGGACCATAGATGGTGGGATGTTTGGGGAATGTCCCTGAATCCCGAACATTGATTCACAATTATGAGCTGGTTATCTATATTGTAGGGGGGATTGAGCCTATGCAGGGCCGGTAGGTTGATTGTGAGATATTGTTTTTATTTGATCATATCATCATTATCATGCAAAGAGTTTTTTGCATTTATTTATTATTATTTTGGTTGCGGGCCTAACTATCACTAATTTTCTAAACTTTTCATGGTCTCGAGGGCCCATTTTCTGTTATAAATGGATTTTAACTGGTTTTATGGATTTTCAGGAGATAAAAGGGAATGCATTATGGTTTTCCCACTGATTTTTGAGGCGATACTAGACTCGACCGAGCTAAGCACTAGACATGTTTTATTACTGATTTTCGACCCAGAGAGACCCCGGCCATGAGTACTGAGATCCTAAGATTTACTAATTTTAGACTCGGATAAACTTTGAGCACTCATATTGAGGTTTCAAGATTTATTGATTTTAGACCCGGATAGACTCCAAACACTTATTTTGGGATTCTGAGAGTTTGTATGCAGTCGTGGAGACCTCCATGGATCTTGTTGATTCAGACCAGGGGCTACAAGCTGAGAGTGTCATAGCAGGGGTATACAGAGGATTAGAGGTATACGGGGGAAGCCTTCCATGGGTCCTACCTACTGGGCCTACGGGCACCGGAGGAGGTGCATTTGGTATCGCTGGCATACCTAATCATATCATATCATATCATTCATTGTGTGTATGGTTCCACACTTGTTTGTTATTTATTAAGTGTACGCTCTGGTAGTATGGGATGCCGGAGGGTTTGTTTTCACTTGTATGCGTTCCTTAAGTGTATGGGTGCTAGTTGGGGTTGTATGTAGATTAGCTTACTCGCTCCTAGTGTAGTACTTGTTAGTTTGCCTTTTCGATCAACTTTATTTTATGAGTTGTATTATTAGCATGATTATTTTTAGTTGCTTTTCCTTCTTTCCCCTTTATTTGAGGTTACCGGCATACCGCCATGTTCGTTAAACTCTTTGTATATATTGTCGTTGCAAAGATCGAGGTGTGTTCTCTACTCTTTCACCTGTGTTATGTGATATATCTTCTATGTTATGTGATATATCTTCTATGGCTAGCATAGTATACTTGTTTTCTACTTGCCTTCTATTTGTTGCTAGCTTCTGTGTGTTTTCCTCTTTTTGCTTCTGTGACTACTTCTTTCTTATATGCTATATACTGCTTTTATATCTTATATATGCTCAGTCAGCCTATGATGCCTATTGGGTACCCGTTGCTTTTGCAATTGGTGCTCATACTACACTCATGCATCTTTTTGGTGAAGATCCTAGTAGGAGCTATCGTCGTTGATGTAGAGGACCTCGTGGAGATTCTGGCTATCCGAGACATAGGGTGAGCTCCTAGCGACTCGGGCTTGGATATATCTCCTCTTTTGGTAGCTGACTCTTTTGTTTATTCAGAGACACTTGTATATTTTATTTTGTACTCTCCTGTCTTGTACTTTGTATATCTAGTAGTGGCTCTTGTACATTCGATACCAGGTCGTGGGATAGTGTAGTTTCTACATATGGTTATTCTGGTTGCTTTCCTTATGCTTTGCTTTCTTTATCTCCTTCCACTTATTATACTTCTTGTGCGTGCTACCTTAGGTGGTAGCCCATTACTAATTATTCCGGACTACGGGAATTGATTTGCCTACAGGGGGTTGTAGGTGCCATCATGACCTGAGAAATTGGGTCATGACATAGCATGAATGGAATTTTTGAAAATCCATTTGGTATATTCTCTTGTTCCCTTAATATGAGCAGCTAAATTCTATTATAGGGGTATGTGCATGATGAGTGTTTGAATTTGGGTATGGGTATTGATTAATTGTGCTTATAATTGATTATTTAGTATGGGTCTATTGAATTCTTCATGATTTTATTATAAAATTGATGGTTGCAAATATTGATTGAATTTACTAATTGTGTACTTGCTTGAAAGAGGAGTTCATAAATTGGGTAAGAATTCAATAGTGGGGATTTGGGATTTCCACCATAGATTAAGTCTAGAAATAGCTTGATTTAAGGAAATTTCCATCTAAGAATCAAATCTAGAAATAGTATAATTCACCCAAGTAATAATTGGTTGGTTTAAGGTAAAGCTATGGTGCTTGAGCAAAGACCATGGTACATATATTTTGAAGGTTGAAAGACTACCAAATATAGCTCGAACCAAGATAGCCATACCTTTAATCTAAAGTTTGCATGATTAATCAATTTCCTAGGCCATTGTAGAACTTCATTGGAAGCATACCCCTAGTCTTCTCGTGTTGAAATTGTGGTTCATTAATTCCAAAACTTTTTCCCCTAATTTTTACTTTTGTTTGCTTGAACACTTATTTGCTCTAGTGATTGTTATTTGACAATTTATTGGCAATTCATTATCCCATTCTCTGTGGATACGACCCCTACATCCGTTGAGTTATTTATTGTTTTGCACGATGATCATTACCAGCTCCTTCGAGAGAGTGCTTTTGAACGTTATCAAAAATGGTGTCGTTGTCGGGGAATGGTTCTTGATTTGATATTTTATTGTCATTTAATCACTTTTGTTGAGTGTTTGTTCTCTTTTACTTTTTTGTTGTTTGTGTTGTTGTGAATAGGTTACCCATGAGTCAAGTGGGTGACCAAGAGAAGTGTTGAATTTATAGATGTGGAAGATGGACCCATCGTCTATGGTATTGTGGGTGCAATTGGCCTACCCCAAACTATTGGAAATGTTGTGTTACATGTGACGAGCACGATACTTCATTTGATACAAATGAAAGGACTCTTTGGAGGGCTGGTTCACGAAGCTACCAACCGACATATCCAAAACTTTGTCAGAATATGTCAGCCTTTCAACATCAACAATATATCTCAAGAGTTGATCCGACTCTGATTATTCCATTTCTCCCTTACGGGGAAGAAATAATGTGGCTTGAGGAGATCATGGAGGGCTCTATTACAACATAGAACGGACTAGCAGAAACCTTCTTGGTGAGATTTCTCCCACCTTCTCAGAAGATGCAGTTGAGGGATGATATCACCAACTTCCGACAACTACTGGATGAGCCATTGCATGAAGCATGGCTGAGATTCAAGAAGAATCTATTTTTATGTCCAAACCATGGTTTGCCGGACATTGTTTTCCTTCAAAGCTTTTATCGAGCCCTAGACTCTACGAACAAATCAGCGGCAAATAACATCGTGGGTGAGACACTTATGAACCAATACTATGGTCTCACTGCAGCCCTCATAGATCAAACGACAAAAATCAATAGGGCATGGCATACTAGAGAAGCTATGTCTCACCCGGTGTTACTTCATCTATTATGAAGAGTGAGATGAGGAGAAAGGAGGAGGAAAGAGATGAGACCATGGCTAACATTATGACTCAAATTGAGTTGTTGGCCAAACATATGATGGGAGCCAGGACCAAAAGGGTCAATGCCATGGGTACTTATGGTTCGATAG
This sequence comes from Jaltomata sinuosa, assembly GCA_003996215.1. Classification (NCBI taxonomy): domain Eukaryota; kingdom Viridiplantae; phylum Streptophyta; class Magnoliopsida; order Solanales; family Solanaceae; genus Jaltomata; species Jaltomata sinuosa. The sequence continues at coordinate 21,080 of QJPP01003041.1, forward strand.
ATCATGATGGAGTTGGTACTTATACATCGAGAGATGAGGAGCTTTGTTTTCTAGCAGCGGGTTCTTGACTCAGATATCAAGGTACCAACCAAGTTCCTTGGCATCCGAGAGATGAGAATCAAGGTTGGAACTGAGACAAGGGCACTCAATGGAGGGATAGAGAGTAACATAAAGACCGTGAAGGTCATTGGCGAGAACGTGACAGAGACGGTGATCATTACAATCACCGAAGTGCTAATCCTTATGTTCCTCCACCAAAAGCCGATGTGTCTCCTTATCAACCAAGTGTGAGTAACCCCGTATATACATTCCAAGTTTGAAGACATGTTGTCTCAAGTGTTTAAAAAAGTTGATTCTATGGATAGCAGGGTGAAAGACTTAAAAAATGAGGTGTCCACTCTTCATCAAACGGTGAATTCACACGCGGCATCAATCAAGCACTTAGAGGATCAAATGAACCATCTCTCTTCTCAAATGAACCCGCATTTGAAAGGTACTCTTCCAAGTGACACTATTGCAAATCCGAAAAATGATGGCCATGTGATGGCAATTGGTACTCAAAGTGGAAGAATGCTTAGTGGTGTGGGGAAACCATCCATAGAAGTCGTTAGGGAGCAAGATGACAGGATAGAAGATGAAGTCGTGATTCAGAAAAAGAGTGATGAAAGCCCGGATATCAGGGTGAAGCTTAGTGCACCTAATGTGATTATTGATGATGATATCCCACAGGAGGAGAAGAATGAAGCGGAGTTGCCTTCTCAAAATTCTATTGAGATCGAGGAGGAAGCTCCAAGTGTGCCAAGGCCATTGCCTAAACATCGTAAACTTCCTCCTCTATATACTCAGAGGTTAATCATGAAAAAGGAAGATAATCAATTCAAAAAAATTGTAGACATGTTTAGCAAACTATCCATCAATATTCTTTTGGTTGACGCTCTTATGCAAATTCCAGGTTATGCTAAGTTTATGAAGGAGTTGCTAAAGAAGAAGCGGGTGATTGATGTGGGGACGATTGAAGTGTCCCATAGTTGTAGTGTTGTCATGATGAGCAATATAGCTCGTAAATGGAAGGATCCGGGAGCTTTCATATCATGACCTGATTTCTCAGGTCATGATGGCACCTATAACCCCCCTGTAGGCGTACCAATTCTCGTAGCCTGGAATTATTAGTAATGGGCTACTATCTAAGAAGCATATGGAATAACGATATAAAAGTGAAAGAAAGAGATAAAAGTACAGAATAAAGCAACTGGAATATATATACAGGAAAACTAAACCATCGGTATCACAATATAAGAGTCACTACTTGATAAATAGCATACAAAAAGGGTCCAAAAGAAAATATACATTTGTCTCTAAATAACAAAAGAGTACCTAATACAAAAGAGGAGATAAAAGCTAAGCTCCGGTCCTCAGGAGCTCACCCTCAGTCTCAAATAATCCAAAAGCACTCCAAACAAGTCTCAATGAGTCAACGGTGATGGGCCACACTAGGATCTGCACCAGGAAGATGCAGAGTATAGTATGAGCACCAATCACAAAGCAATGGGTACCCAGCAAGCATCATAGGCTGACAGAGCGCGTATAAGATATAAAAGCAATAAATAGCAAAAACAAAGAAGGTAGTCACAGAAGCAAATGGATAAGTACACAGAAGCTAGCACAGATATAATACAAGGAGAAAATAATCATGCTCGGCTAGCTACTAAACATATATATCATAGAACACAGGTGAAGGAAAGAAGAACGCACATGGGGTCCTTCCAATAACAATAGAGTTTTAGGTAAAATAGGCGGTATACCGGTAACCTCAAGTAAAAGAGAAGGAAGGAAAGCAAATAACGTACTCATGCTGGAAACCCAATTTTCTACTAACTAAAACATGCCAATAATACAACTCTCAAATCAGGAATAATCAGTCGATAACCCAAATGTAACCATAGAGTGAACCAGCAATATAACACAACCCCCAGATATGAATCATCGAATAAGAACCCAAAGGTAACCATAATAAGAATCAGTACTACGATAGGATAATGATACTAAATCTACCTACAGTCCCAATGGGCGCCCATACACCCGAGGAACACATGTAAGTGAAGACAAACACTCCGGCATACCATACTACCAGAGCGTACACTCAATAAACAGCAAACAAGGGTGGAATCTTGCACAAATGAATGATATGATGCAATAGTGTGAAAACCAAGTGTAATCGTAGTACTATATGTACCTCTTCCAGCGCCGATAGGCCCAGTAGGTAGGATCCATAGAAAGGCTTCCCTCATACACCTCAACTACACTGTATACCCCTCATCTGGCATACTCAACACGTAGCCCCTAGTCCAGATCGGTAAGGTCCATGGAGGTCCTCAACCACATACTAAATCTCAGAATCTCAATATAACATCTGTAGTGTATCTCGATCCAAACCAGTACCAAAGTCTCAAATATGCGTGCTCGGAGTCTATCCAGGTCTAACCACTAAAATAGGACATCCTTCCTAGTCATCCTAGTTAAAGGTGCTGCTATGGAAGAAAACCCCTCTACAAACCGTCTATAGTATCCAGCCAACCCAACAAAGTTTCAAACCTAAGTGGAGTAGTAGGCCTCGGCCAATTGCAAATAGTTGAAATCTTCCCTGAGTCCACTCTAATCCCAACCTTAGGCACCACGTGTCCTAGGAATACTACTGACTCAAGCCAAAACTCGCACTTTGAGAACTTGGCATAAAGCCAATGATCTCTCAAAGTCTGAAGTATAATCCTCAAGTGCTACTCATGATCATCTCTACTCCTTGAGTATATCAGTATGTCATCAATTAAAACTATCATAAATGAGTCCAAATATGGGCTGAACACTTTGTGCATCAAGTCCATGAAAGTTACGGGGTCATTAGTCAACCCAAAATACATCACCAGGAAATCATAGTGGCCATTATGTGTCCTGAATGTTGTCTTAGGGATTTCCTATGCCCTAATCCTCAATTGGTGGTAGCCTGACCTCAAATCTATCTTTGAAAACACGACTGAACCCTGAAGCTAATCAAACAAGTCATCTATGCACAGCATCGGATACCTATTCTTCACAGTCACCTTATTTAGATACCAATAATCAATACATATCCGCATTGACCCATCCTTCTTCTTCACAAACAGAACTAGAGCACCCTAAGGAAACACACTCAGCTAAATGAAACCCTTAGATAACAAAGTCCTAAAGCTGATCCTTAATCTCCATCAACTCAGTTGGAGCCATACGATAAGAAGTGATAGAAATGGGTTTGGTGCCCGGCTCTAACTAAATAACAAAGTCTATATCTCTCTCAGGTTGAAGCCCTGACAGGTCGATCAAAAATACATCTAGGAAATCTCTAACCACAGAAACCAACTCAGGAGATGAAGTGTCATTGATAGCATCTCATACATATGCTAGGTAAGCCAAACACCTATAAGAAATCAACTTCCTAGCTTGAAGATAAGAAATGATCCCAGACGGTGCACGGCTAATAGAACCTTGCCACACAATTAGGGATATTTTGGGCACAGTTATGGTAATGGTCTTGGCATAACAATCCAAAACCGCTCAATGACGGGATAAACAGTCCATCCCCAAAATCACATTAAATTCTAGCATGTCTAATATCAACAAGTCTCCAAATCACCAACAGTAATCATATAGGATCTCACAACATAATCCACTACTAAAGAATTACCTACTGGGGTCAAAATAGATACAGGCATAGATAACGGCTCACTAGCCAACCCCTAATAAGGAACAGAGTAGGCAGATACATACGAGCAAGTAGATCTAAGATCAAACAAAGCTAAAGCTTACTGGAAGCATACATAAATCATACATGTTATCACAACATCTGAGGCCTCTGCCTCTAGTCTCCCAAGGACCGCATAAATAGATGCCAACCTCGACCTGATTGACCGCCATCCCTATAACCTATCTTACCACGTGGCGCCACTTCTACCCTGAACACCACCTCCTCTAGTTGGTGGTTGCACTGCTCTGATAGGCTGAGCTGACTAAGCAGCTGGCTAAACTGTACCCCACTAGGGGCACTATCTAGCATAGTAACTAATGATATCGCACTCATAACAAGGTCCTGACAGCCTACCCTACTGGGAGGAACTACCTGAACTGGTGTGGAAACCATGGCCTGATTCCCTAGAAGCTTTACCCCTCGAAGTCTGGCCACGGTAACCCTGCTGACTACTCTGACCTTACTCAAACTGAGATCCACTAGAAGTCTAAAGTTAAGCATGAACTGCCCAGCTAGACTGATTTTGTTGCTTTTGTAGCTGATACCCTCGGCCCCAGTGGCCTGAACCTCTACCACTATAATAGGAACCACTGTAGCTGCCCTGATGATGTGGCCTCTTATCTATGGCCCCTAAATCATGATGGTGCAAATCCTCCATAGTATGAAATGATTTGCTATGGCTTGGAAGGATTGGCCACTAGAAACTAGTACCTCAGTTGTCTGTCTAAGCTCTGTCTGCAACCCTCAAACAAATCTATAGACTGTGTTGTGCTCGGCAGGAATGATCATAGCCCAAAATGGAGCAAGCTAGTAGAAGAAAGTATCGTACTCAGAAATGGTCATAGAACCATATCTAAGTCTGGTAAACTACTCTTTACAATGCTCTTTGTCACTCTATGACAAAAACTTGGTCATAAAGGCCTCATAAAACTCTGTCTCAGATAACAGATGAGATGTAGATGTTCTACAAGCAACCTGGGCCCTCCACCATAACTTAGTTAGGCCCTCCAGCTGATAAGTAGTATACCCAACTCCGTGAGTCTCCAACAACCCCAAATCATGTAGCATCTCCTTACAAGTACTAATAAAATCATGCGGATCCTGACCAGTTGATGCAAGCCGAGTTTCCTCAAAACCTTGGACACAAAGCCAAGTTAAGGAGTTTATAGACATTTCATCGAGTCAGTACTTTGGAGGCTTAAAGGGTTCTTGGGAAGAAGACTTGAAGACCAACAACTTGCTCAAGTTAAAGTACAAAGGAGGAGAGAGAAAAATGGGTATGTATACAAAGAGGCTATTTTTAAAATACAAGCCCTCAAGCCTATGAAGACTAAGAAGGCCCTTATTTCATTAAAGATATTTTTGTAATAAACACCCTTAGTCCTCATCTTTAGCATAGCTTAGTATATATACTACACTTAGCCATTGTATTACGTAGATTATTTTGATTTGTTTAATGCTCATGAATTGAGTGAAATGCTTGAGAGAGTTAGGGCTTAAGGCCATTGTTGCTTGATGTTATTTGATAGATTGCTTGTAAGAGGAAATCAATTCTCTTGAGGGTTCATCTTATAGATTAGGTGCTTGATTTGGTACCATTAATAGGAGGTTTTAGATTTCAATAGCTATTGTTTCCAATTAATTCCCATCTTGTGTCTTGCTTTCTATCCTTCTATCTTTAATTCTTGTTCTTAGAGTTAGGGTTTCAATTTCTGTATTTCAATATTTTATCACCAGGAGTACCCAAAAACCTAGGCGGCGCCAATCTTAGAAATTTGCCCAAAGCCTTCTGCTCCACCTCTGTCATAACTGGGCGAGGAATAAGAGGTTGTGCAATAGAAGGTACCAAAAGAACCTTAGTACAGGGAGTAGCAGTAGCAGGCTATGCTTCTAAACTCTGAACACCCAGGTCTGCCGCCTGAGCAGATGTATGTGCTACGTCAGAATGTCGGCCTTTAATCATACCCAACAACTGAAGAAGTAAACCCCGAATATCTAATGATGGAGCTGGGGCTGAAGCTAGTACAGAAGTTGGTTCTGGCACTGGTGGCACCTGGGCTGTTCCCTGGTCCACATGTTGTTACTCTAGGACTAACTCGGGCTCAAACTCAACCTTTCGAGCTTTAAATGGTGTCGCTGCTCGGGCATGTCTCCGACCTCTGACTATATGACCACCATGGCCCCTAGCAAGAGTTGGGTGTGCTGGGGTTGAATGGTCATCCCTGATCGCTGCCGAAGACCTCGTACAAGCCATCTGTGGAAGAGTGAACTAGAACAAGTGGGTTTATAGGAAACTATCTAGGATAAGACACATGAAATAGAAGCAAAAAAAGAGTCAGGTTTCCTAATATGTCACTGTAGCCTCCCGAATATTAAATACGGACGTTTCTACCCCAATCCGCAGGACTCTACTAGACATTGGCTCCTATATCGATCATGCTGGTGAACCTAGGCTCTGATACCAAGCTGTCATGACCCAATTTCTCAGGTTATGATGGCACCTATAACCCACTTATAGGCATAGCAATTCCCATAGCCCGAAACGGTTAGTAATGGGCTACTATCTAACAAGCATAAGGAAGAATAATATAATAGCGAAAGTAAGAGATAAATGTAGAGAATAAAGCAACTGGAATATATATACATGAAAACTAAACCATCCCATGATATGGTATCATAGTATAAGAGCCGCTACTACATAAACAAAGCACAAAGGGGTCCAAAAGAATATAAAAATTTGTCTCTAAATAAAAAAAGAGTACATAATACAAAAAAAGAGATAAAATCTAAGCTCCGATTGTTAGGAGCTCACTCTCGGTTTTAGATAATCCAAATTCACTCCGCATAAGTCTCCACGAGTCAACAGTGATGGGCCACACTAGGATCTGCACCAGAAAGATGCAGAGTGTAGTATGAGCACCAATACTAAAGCAACGGGTACCCAGTAGGCATCATAGGCCGACTGAGCGCATATAAGATATAAAAGAAATAAATAGCAGAAAGCAAAGAAGGTAGAAATAGAAGCAAACGGATAGGTACACGGAATCTAGCACAGATAAAATACAAGGATAAAACAATTATGTTTGGCTAGCTACTAGAAATATATATCACAGAACACGGGTGAAGGAAAGAAGAATGCACCTGGGGTCCTTGCAATAACAATATATATAAAGAAAGTTTTAGGAAAAATAGGCGGTATACCAGTAAGCTCAAGTAAAAGGGAAGGAAGGAAAGCAAATAACGTACTCAAGCTTGAAATCCAATTCTACTAACTAAAACATACCAATAAAACATCTCTCAAATCAGGAATAATCAATTGATAACCCAAATGTGACCATAGAGTGAACTAGCAATATAACACAACCCCTAGATATGAATCATCGAATAAGAACCCGAAGGTAACCATAATAAGAATCAGTACTATGATAGGATAATGATACTAAATCTACCTATAGTCTCAACGAGCGCCCATATACCCGAGGAACACATACAAGTGAAGATAAACCCTGACATCCCATACTACCAGAGCATACACTCACCAAACAACAAACAAGGGTGGAATATTACACAAATAAATGATATGATGTAATAGTGTGAAAACCAAGTGCAAGTGTAGTATCGTATATACCTCCTCCAGCTCTGATAGGCCCAGTAGGTGGGATCAATGGAAGGGTTTCTCCCGTATACCTCAACTGCACCATATACCCCTCCTTCAGAACACTCAGCACGTAGTCCCTAGTCTGGATCGTGAAGTTCAATAGAGGTCCTCGACCACATACTAAATCTCAGAATCTCAATATAATCGTATGGAGTGTATCCAGATCCAAACCAGTAATTGAAGTCCCAAATATGTGTGCCCGGAGTCTATCCAGCTCTAAATAAGTGAATTAAGTCTCAAAAACCCCAATGAGGTGCCCGAGCATAACCAGGTCTAAAACAATAGTAAAACTAGTATGATGGTTGACTCGACCGAGTCTAGTATTATTTAAAATCAGTAATAAAACATGTCTAGTACTATGTCTCAGTCGAGTCTAGAATAACTGTGAAAATCGATGATAAAAATCATCCTTTTAACTCTTTTACCCCAAGAAGATCCATAAAAACTAATTTCAAATCCTTTTATAACAGTCTTTATCGAAAACGAGCCCTCGGGGTCATTCAAGGTTTAGAAAACCATTTATAGAAGGCCCGTAGCCAAAACAGTAGTAAAACATGTAGAAAATCTCATTATATGGATGATAATGATATGCCTATAATATAGAGAAGACCGTAATCTACCTGTCATCCGATGACAAGCTACTGGAATGATATTTTCCAATCCCAAACTGCTACGAGAAGCACTGAACAGCTAACCCACTATTAAAATTGTAATCTACGCATTAAAAGAAGACTAACAGTACCCATATTGCTAAAAGTATAGCCAGGTCAAAATTCAGGTCACAAGTGGGCCCGTGGGCCCTGCAACCCGACGCTGGAAATGAAAAATACCACGATATTCCAAACATTCTCAAGAGTGCATGCTCATAATTTGGGAGGAATTGGACCATTGAAAGGGCTCCAAAATAGCCCACCCTTACTAGAATTAAAGAGGGAATTAGAAGGAGAATTTACGAAATTAACAAGGGAAACTTACCAAATTGGTGTCAGGAAATAATCACGGACCGAGGATATATCCACCTCCAAGCTTTTGGATGATCAAAAGTGAAGAAATGGAGCTTGGAGTCAATTTCAATGGAGGAAACGAGTTGGGAGTTTTGAACAATGAAGAAGAAGCTTTAGAATATAAACTGCCAGTGATTTCCACAAAAGTGGGACTTTTATCACAAATGCAGAGGAATGGATGAATAGTGGCCTATGCAAATAGTGACAAATCACCGCAAATGCGGACATCGTATATGCGATGGATCTCCACAAAAGTGGAAACCCTCAACCATAAGGAACTCGGTAAATGCGAAAAATCACTGCAAATACGGGGTTCACAAATGTGGTAAAATCACCATAAATGCGGTGGCCAAAAATGCGATGGCCGCAAATGTGACAAAATCATTGCAAATGTGTACAAACCAAAACCAGCAAAACTCAACAAAAACTCAGCTAAGTTCAAATGCTCGGATTGACCCTCGAGATTCATCTGGGGTCCTATGGACACAAACAAACTATGATACTGAACTAAAAATGGCATTCCAGACTCAACAGAATTGATGAAAATCCCAATGGAGGTTAATTTAACAAAAAGGTGGGACCCACGCCCAAAACCAACCTCTAGGCCAACTATTCAAAAATGGAACCCAATGGCCCAAAATAAGTTTGGAAGCCTCGGGACCCAAACAAAAGGTCCCTCTAGCCCAAAGTCAATATTCCGATGCAAACAACACTGATAAAATTTCCATGCGGGGTCGTCTTCTCCGAATATTGACAAAAGTCAAACTTCTAAGTTCAGCTGGATAGAAAATACAAAAAGCAATACAAAACCAAACCAAAAGCTCCTAGAACCCAGCCAAGGGTCCAACTAGACCAAAATCCATGCTCCGAAGCTAACAAAACTGTTAGAATTTAATTTCGAGCATGTTTACCAAGAATGTTGACCAAAGTCAATAATTTCTTAAGTTTAAGCTCTAAAATAGGAAAACAACCATAAAGACCAAACGAACAGCCAGGACACCAAACCAACAGTCCCAGTAAGTCATAAATGACTTGGGGCCACTACAAGAAAGCTCTAACAGTACAAGGAAAGCATAAATGCGGGAATAACTGGAAGGGTCATTGCATTTCACCATCCCTTATACCAATGGGGTGTTCTTGTTCAGGAAAGCTTTGTGTGACCTCGGGGCAAGCATCAACTAAATGCCCCTTGTGATTTTCAGAAAGTTGGGTCTAGGTACTCCTAAACCCACACCGATGAGGCTACTAATAGCTGACCATTCAATAAAGCATCCGGTAGGAATACTATTTGATGTGTTGGTGAAGGTAGATAGGTTCATCTTGCTGGCTGATTTTATAGTCTTGGATTGCGATGTTGATCTTGAGGTGCCCATCATTTTGGGGCATCCACTTTTGGCCACCGAAAGGGACATTGTTGATGTGGCTCTAAGGGAACTCAAATTCTGAGTGGGGAGCAAAGAAGTCATGTTCAACATGTGTCAACCCACCAAACCATCAGATGAGAGAGTTGTATCAGTGATTGCTACCGAAGGTGAGATGGTTAAAGTCTTTGGAGAGGTTGACAGTAAGGATGCACCCCCTAATGATCAACTTATGGTCTTTAATGTTCGAGAAAATAAGAATCTTGAGGGGTTGCTCTTGCCTAAGCCACCATAATGGTAGACATGCACATGAACCCAAATGACATCCTATAAGGGCCCATATCTACGACGTCAACTTGGCAACAAGAGGAGGTGATGAGGATTTTGAAGAAGTAATTCCATTGCTTTGGATGGGGCTGTGCCAGTCATATTGGTACGCTACCGGGAAATAATTGTGAGTTGAGGTACTATAATCAAGCCGCGATGTAAAATCAATCATTTCTTGAGAGTCAACCCAAGTGTTTTTAGTTGATTTATTTTACCTTTTGTTGTTTTTGGTGTATTTTAGGAATGCATGGAGATTGAAAAATGACTAAGTTGAAGAAAAATCTCATAAGGCATGTGCGATGAGTCATTTGTTTTGCATGCCTCATTTTGTGGCTGCATGTGGCATCGCACCTGATAACCAGTGAGCTGAGAAGAAAAATAGAAATCTGAAGGCATGTGCAATCAGGGGTATGGGTCACACCCTCTAATATGTGTGTCGCACTATGTCGCATGCCAAAATAGAGAACTGGCAAAATTTGGCTCAAAAACATCACGTGAAAAGTGACATGCGAGACGCACATTGTCATGTGCAAATTGTACGTCACAGTGCAAGCGTAGGTAAGTTTTAAAAAGTTGTTGACCTTCTTGAGGGACTTTGACCCACGTCTTCTCCACTTTTTTCTCTCTTTTAAACCGTCACCTTCTTCTTTTTTCTCCCATAACACCCACAAAAACCTCAAATGCTCTTCAACAAAACTCCCTAAATTTCCCAAAATCTCCTTCTCCCTCAACACTACTCCACTACTGGCGATAAACCTTTGCCCCACCATACTTTCTCCAGCAGCAAAGTTGGGTCTCCATTGTTAGGCACTAAAAGCTTTAAGTTTATTCTTTTTATTCCCTCATCTTCGCTTATGGTAAGTTTTTTAATGTTAAATCCTTGTTTTAAAGTAGATTAGGAACGTTATTTGTAATGCATGCTAGTTTAATCCTCCATATTGATTTTGGGTGAGATCTGATTTTTGGTACCCCAATTTTGGGGCTTATTATCGAGTTTACTTGAGGAAAACTTGGTAGATCATGATTTTAGATTTATGCATGCAACTTGTGTTTATTTTTAGCCCGTAATTTCATGTTTTTGGGTGAAGTCTGAGTAACCCATTTGAGTTGATGCATGGTTTACTCCAATGATAGATTGGATGACGTCATTCTTAAGGGAAAATCATCATCTTTGCAAGGTTTTGGTTAAATAGTGTTATGTGGGCTGAAATTATTGATACCATTGTGCCCTTGTGTTATTTCAATTGATTATAATTGACCGGTGAGCGCTGATGCGCCCAAATTACACCTCTTTTTAGAATCGCAAGTGTAATGACCCTTTCAGTCATTTATGCATTTATGCCTTTCTTGTACCGTTAGAGCTTGCATGTAGCGGCCCTAATTCATTTAAGGCTTGTTGGGACTGGTAGTTCGGTTCCCGGGCCATTTGTTTGGTCGTATGATAAGTTTTGAAGTCAAGCAAGTCGACAAAAGTTATCGTAAGTTTCTTTAATAAATTTTCTGAATTCTGGGTAAAATATCTCAGAGCTTTTCTATCAATATATAAAGACTTAGTTCCCCGACCTACAAAATCGAAGGGCTATGAGTCTAGTTTTGAATACAGAAATCCTCACATCAAGCCGATCTCGAAGTAAAAAGTTATGATTGTTTTACCGTGGACTGTCTTACAGAAACCAGGTCGCGAATCGGGTCGGGTAAAAATCGATTTAAAGCCTCAAATTCACGTTTTAAAACTCCAAAATAGTTCTGAAACAAAGAGAAAACATAAGGGAGGGTTCCGAGAGAGTTCTTGAGTGACCAAGGTGCATTTTTGGTGATTTATATCGCTAAAGTTTGCCCCCGTGCCTAGAAACGCAATCTCTACGCGTGGTAATCATTTTCCCCTTTGATAAGCCACGTTTGGAGCTGGTTTCAAAAGATAGGACTTGGTATTTCTTGGTGGTTCTTCAAGATTTATACTTGGTTTGCTAAGGTAACCATCTCGGGGATCTTTTATGATCATTTTTATGAAGTTCTACGGACGTTTAGTCAAGTTATGATCCTTTTGGGAAATCTGCCAATTTAAGCTTAATTATGAACTATTTATAGGTGAGTATAAGATACATATATATAGTGTTTGCGAAGCTTAGGACGTAAGGAACAATTTCTGTGAAGGAACTACGCGCATTCAGACATTTGTTGGAAGGTATTTTTGTCATTTTGGTGCTTCTTGGAGTTGTTAGAGCTTGGACATCGTCGTCCTAGCAGCTTGTCATCGTATGGCAGGTTGGTTATAATTTAAACTCCCTAGACTTAGCATATATTGGATAAAATTGTACTAGCTGGCATCCTTGTGTTGGATATTAGGTTGGTACCACAGACCTCGACCGCTTTATTCATGTCCGCCTACTTTTGTTCCTCTGATGCTTGTAGTACTTGCCGATACATTTTATTTACCCTTGTGGTCCTGTGAGGCCTTGTTGACTCTGGAACATAGAAGGTGGGTTGTTGGGAATGTCCACGAGTTCCGGACATAGAAATATCTTTCTAGGCTGGTTATGCTTGCTGAGAAGTTGTGGGCCTGTGCAGGGTCGATAGGTTGATTGTTAGCTGCTGGGCAGCTATTGTGTTTGATCATACCATTTCCATGCATATAAAGAGGTTTTATCCATGTTTTACTACGGTTTTGGCTTCGGGCCTACTGGCACTATTTTCTAAGCCTTGCATGGCCTCGGGGGCCTATTTTCGATGGAAATGAATTGGAAATGGTTTGATTTACCTTGTGAATAATCTTTGGGGTAAAAGAAGGTCAAATTATTATTTCTATCACCAGTTTTACTATTAACGCTAGACTCCGTATGGCCGGGGTGCTAGTTGAGTTTCTTATTAAATTAGGATAGTTTTTAGCCTCGGTCGGACCGAGCACCTGATATGACTTTCTACTGTTTAGACCCGGTTATGCCCGGGCACCCTTGGAGGGGTTTTTGAGATATTTTCCCACTACATTAGTCCTGGATAGGGTCTGGGCATGCATATTCGAGACTAGGTCTCTATCTTGAACCCGGACTTGCTTCTGAATGACATGTTTTGCTACTGAGTTTTAGTATGGAGTCCGAGACCTCCATGGACCTTGCCATCTGGGCCTAGGGCTTTGGGTTGCATGTGCCGTAGGAAGGGTATACGGAAGAGTAGAGGTATACGGGATGTGTCCTTCCATGGAACCTACTTGCTGGGCCTGATCGGCACCGGAGGAGGTACATACAGAGATACTATTTCACTTGAGATCTTCATGCATCATATCATTCATTGTTTGAGACTCCACCCTTGTTTTTTGTTTGTTGATTGTACGCTTTGATAGTATAGGATGCCGGAGGGTTTGTTTTCACTTGTTTGTGTTCCTCGATTGTATGGGCGGTCAGGGGACTGTTGGTAGACTCTTGTTATTTATTTATGGAATTGTTCCCTGTTATGGCTAAGTTGTTGGTTTCTGGATTTGAGATTGACATGATTAGTTTGATCTTTGATTTTTATTTTCCCGAGCATGTCTATCTCTACTCTTTGTTCCCTTTTCCTTATAATTGAGGTTACCGGTATACCATCCATTTCTAGAACTTATTATGTATATATTGTTATCATAAGGATCCCAGGTGCATCTTTTCTTACTTTCACCTGTGCCTGTTGTGTATATATTCTACTTGCTGGCTTTACATGATGTTTCTATTACCCTCCCGATGGGCTAGTTCCTGTGTACTTTTTCATTGATTTCTGTGACTACTTGTTTCTACTATATCTGTTATTACTCTTTTATCTTATATGTGCCCAGTCGGCCTAAGATACCTATTGGGTACCTTATACTTTTCATTTGGTGCTCACCCTACCCCCTGCATCTTTTGGTGTAGATCCTAGCATAGGCCATCGCTGCTAGATCATTGTGCTTCGTGCTCGGAGATCTTTTGGAGACTACTTCAGACTGAGGGTGAGCTCTTGGCAATTGGAGCTTAGCTTTAGCTTATCTTTTGCTTTGTGTACTCTATTACCATTCGGAGACATCTGTATATGTTGTTTTGAATCATTTGTACTCCTTATATGTAATTCTGGCTCTATACTATGATACCAGGTCTTGGGGTTTTGTTTAGCTTCCGTATATGTATATATATATTCTTGTTATCTATTCTCTTCATCTTGTTCCCTTACTTTTGCTTATTAAACTGTTCTTTTGCTTATTTGTTAGATAGTAGCCCATTACTAACTGTTCTGGGCTACGGGAATTGGTTCACCTACTAGGGGGTTGTAGGTGCCATCATGACTGAGAAATCGGGTCATGACAGCTTTGTATCAGAGCTCTAGGTTCACCGGTGTCATCAGTATATGAGCCAATGTCTAGTAGAGTCCTGTGGATTGGGGTGGAGACATCCGTACTCAATCTTCGGGAGGCTACAGTGATATCTTAGGAAATATGACTCTTTTATTGCTTCTGTATCGTGCATAGGACCCTTGAATTTTCTGTAAATCTTATTTGTTCTACTTCATTCTTCCATAGATGGTTCATACGAGAGTGTCGGCATCAGGCGGAGATGAGCCTCCCACTCCAGCTAAGGGTCGAGGACACCCCCGAGTAGCGGTCCCTACTAGAGCTTCTAGAGTGGAGATAGAGCCCGAGCATGGGTATGAGCCAGAGTCAGTTCCCAAGCAGCAGCATGTTGACCAGGGGGCAGCCCAGGTACCACCAGCTCCAGTACCAGCTCCAACGCCCACTTCTATGCCAGCCTCAGCCCCAGCTCAGTCTTTAGATATTCAGGGTTTTCTATTATAACTTTTGGGTATAATTGGAGAGCGGCCTTCTGAGGTAGCATAGACATCCACTCAGAGGGCTGTCCTGGGTGCACATGCACCGTCTGGGATCATCTCTTGTCTTCGAGCTAGGAAGTTTATTTCCCATGGGTGTTTAGCTTATCTAGCATATGTTCGATATGCTAGTGCCGACCTTTTTTCCCCTGAGTTAGTTCCTGTGGTTAGAGACTTCTTAGATGTGTTTCCTACCGACCTGCCAGGCCTTCTACCTGAGAGAGATATTGATTTTGCTATTGAGTTAGAGTCGGGCACCAGGCCCATTTCTATTTCTCCTTATGGTATGGCTCCTTCTGAGTTGAGGGAGCTTAAGGAGAAGCTCCAGGATTTATTAGTTAAGGGGTTTATTAGATCGAGTGTGTCACCTTGGGGTGATCCTGTTCTGTTTGTGAAGAAGAAATATGGGTCGATGCGAATGTGTATTGATTATCAACAGTTGAATAGGGTGACAGTGAAGAATAGGTATCCGATGCCGAGGATTGATGACTTGTTTGATCAGATTCAGGGTTCAGCCGTGGTTTCAAAGATTTATTTGAGGTCCAGCTACCATCAGTTGAGGATTAGGGTGGAGGACATCCCTAAGACAGCATTCAGGACACATTATGGCCATTATGAGTTCCTGGTGATGTCTTTTGGGTTGACTAATGCCCCCGCAGCCTTTATGAAATTGATGCACAGGGTGCTTGGCCCGTATTTGGACTCATTTGTAATAGTTTTCATAGACGACATCTTGGTATACTCACATAGTAGAGATGAGCATGAGCAGCACTTGAGGACTATACTCCAAACTTTTAGAGATCATCGGATTTATGCCATGTTCTCAAAGTGCAAGTTTTGGCTTGAGTCAGTTGCATTTCTAGGGCACGTGGTGTCTAAGGATGGGATTAGGGTTGATCCGGAAAAGATTTCAGTGGTTTTTGATTGGCCTAGACCTACTACTGTTACTGCGGTCCGCAGCTTTATTGGGTTAGCAGGTTACTATAGACACTTCGTTCTGGGATTTTCTTCTATAGAAGCACCCTTGACTATGCTGACTAGGAAGGATGTCCCATATCAGTGGACGTATCAGTGCGAGTATAGCTTTTAGAGGCTTAAGGCCTTATTGACTTCAGCTCTAGTTTTGACTTTACCAGTTGAGGGTCAGAGCTTCTCTGTGTATTGTGATGCTTCCAGGGTTGGTCTTGGTTGTATGTTGATGCAGAAGGGTCGAGTGATAGCATATGCGTCGAGGCAGATGTAGGTTCACAAGCGCAATAACCCCACCCATGATTTGGAGTTGGCAGCGGTAGTTTTCGTGCTCAAGACCTGGAGGCATTACCTATATGGAGTTCACTGTGAGATCTTCATTGATCACCATAGTCTTTCGTATATCACGAGCCAGCGAGAGCTGAACTCGAGGCAGAGGAGATAGGTCGAGCTACTGAAAGACTATGACTTCATTATTCTCTATCATCCGGGCAAGGAAAACTTGGTAGCGGATGCCTTGAGCCGGAAGGCGGTAAGTATGGGTATCCTAGCTTCTCTTTCAGTTTCATAGCAACCCTTGGCCTTGGACTTCCAGTCCTTGGCTAACCATTTGGTTAGGCTTGACTTGTCGGATCCTAGCAGAGTTCTCGCCAGTGTCGAGGTTATTTCTACTTTGATTGATCAGATTCAGAGCCATCAGTTTGATTGTCAGCGGTTGTGTGACCTTCGTGATCAGGTTTTTTGGGGTGAGGCTAGTCGGGCTACTCTAGATTCAGGTGGGGTTCTGAGGTTTGATGGTCACCTTTGTATTTCGAAAGTTGGGGATTTGATTCAGTTTATACTTCGTGAGGCGCATTGTTCTAGATACTCCATTCATCCTGGCGCAGCAAAGATGTATAGAGACTTGAGACAGCTTTATGATGGGGTGGTATGAAGCGGGATATAGCGGAGTTTGTATCTCGGTGCTTGAACTGTCAGCAGGTGAAGTTCGAGCACATGAGACCTGGTGGTTTGATGCAGCGACTTCCCATCCCTGAGTGGAAGTGGGAAGGGATTACTATGGACTTCGTTATTGGTTTTGCCTCGTACTTCTCGTGGGTTTGATTCCACATGGGTGATTGTTGATAGGCTGACTAAGTTAGCATATTTCTTGTTGGTTCAGACTTCTTATGGTGCAGAGAGGTTAGCGCAGATCTACCTTCGCAAGATTTTTCGATTGCACGGGGTCCCAGCTTCTATCATTCCAGACCGCGGCACTCAGTTCACATCTCAGTTCTGGAGGGATATTCAACGAGATTTGGGTACAGAGGTTCAGCTTAACGATGCTTTAGTAAAAGAAAACTAGGAACTATGGGAGTCATATGCTTTAGCAATTCAGCTTACAACAAGTATCCCCCTCTTTTTCAATACAAACAAGTGCACAGGTTCCGTCTTTCAAGATAACCTAAGAGGATCCATGGATGACATTACAATATCAACAGAAATTATAACATACACATATGAGACTTACCTTAACAGTTGACAGTCAATGTTCCTCTAGTGCCCTCACCACCAAGAAGTCCCAATCGCACAGTAATAAAGTCAAAATTTCTGGGACTGAACTAGAACACTCACACTCACAAAGATATTCAAGCAATGCGTGCACAATACCATAGGCTTTCCCTTATTTTCTATGCCTCGGCTTTCTAACAGTTTGGTTAGGATCACTATAGGACTTTACTCGGCTTGTAACGTAGGCTGGGGGACGGGTGTTTAAGAGTTTTGGCTTCTGCCATTTAAATGGTCTTTGAATGCAGTTCGTGGATGTTGAGTACAAGGTGAAGATTAGCCAAGCTTCCTCCTCCTGTCAAGGCAGTTGTATCAAAGGTAGCTTCCGAGTTTGAGCATGACTATTACAAGAAGATACTCAAGGCAGGAAGGGTGAAACCTTTTTCATTGCCTAGGTTACACCTTCGGAATACCCCATAAGGGAATTTTTTCTACTCCCCCCAATCTTTACTTTATGCCACGCCGACTCCCCTTTCGTCATAAGGCGTGGAATTAGACCAAGGGGAATCTCTGCACAAAACAGGGAAAGAGAATGAACTATTCTTTTATGGAATGATATGATCAGCTAGCCGTAGCCGCAGCCTCTTCAGTTGCAGTGAAAGTTCCCACATCAACACCCTCAACTTAAGATTGTTGCTTGTCCTCGGGAAACAACAGAAAACCATCCTAAAATGATGCTTTAGTAAAAGAAAACTAGGAACTACGGGAGTCATATGCTTTAGCAATTTAGCTTACAACAAGTATCCCCCTCTTTTTCAATACAAACAAGTGCACAGGATCTGTCTTTCAAGACAACCTAAGAGGATCCATGGATGACATTACAATATCAACAGAAAACATAACATACACATATGAGACTTACCTTAACAGTTGATAGTGAATGTTCCTCTAGTGCCATCACCACCAAGAAGTCCCAATCGCACAGTAATAAAGTCAAAATTTCTGGGACTGAACTAGAACACTCACACTCACAAAGATATTCAAGCAATGTGTGCACAATACCATAGGCTTGCCCTTATTTTCTATGCCTCAGCTTTCTAACAGTTGGGTTAGGATCACTATAGGACTTTACTCGGCTTGTAACGTAGGCTCGGGGATGGGTATGGTAGATATGGGAAATAGTGACTAAACCTTTCTTGACACTACGCTACATTTCTTCCACTTTTCAGACCAACTCTATTCTTTCCTCTCTTTTTCTCCCTTTTTATTCCTTCTTTTTCATCAAGTGACAGGTGCGGCTTTCTTTTCAGGCTCAACTTTTTTTTTGTTCTCTTTTTTTTCTTTCTTCTTTTCTTTTCAAATATATATGCCACACCCGTTATTTATCCTTATTTTATTATCACCCTCTTCTTTTCATACCCCATCTTTCATACTTACCTCCACAGTAGCCACCCTCAACTTATACGATTTGTCTGAGTTGAGGTACACAATGTCAAAGGAGGGACCAGGTCCAAACTGAAGGTTCATAGAAAATAGGGAAGGTGATTAGGCTAAACAATAAAAAGGTCAATTTAGGCTCAAAATCAAGGATCAAAGGGTATTCAAATCATTTGGGTGGTCATTTAGGCTAAAGTGGACTATTTCAAAGACGGTCTATGATCCTTTCCTACCCAACAATCCTACAACCTAGGCAAGACTAATCGGGCAAGTTCTAGATTGGCACACAATGCAAGAACAGTACAAATTTTGCTCATACACACATGGCACAGAGTACACAATCACATGCTAACTATCAGGTTCATACTCTAGCTTAAGCTATTCATCAGATCGATTAAAAGAATGTCATGCACGGATCCATAGTGGTCAGTCTATCCAAAATAGATAGTCTCATGTCACACAAAAATTTGGAGGGGTCTCCATTTTTCACTCAAAATCAATTTCAAAATCATATCACAGACTGCGCTAAGTTCCTATTCTTCTTTCACTATACACAACCTATACTAAACATGCCAGTTCAATAGAAATTAAAAATCCTCAGGGAAATAACACTAGCAAGAAAACCCCAAGGACTCGGGTACCTTGTGAGTACCCTCATGGGTTTCCTCCCATGCAGCGCCTGATTTAACATCGCGGCACGACGCGGGTGTTTTGGTTACTCAGAATTCTCCAAAACACTCTAAAAAAATACTGGATAACCACAGCTGCCACCACCCCATCTCAAAAGTTATGCATTGTCCCCAATGCACTAAAAAATAATAAACAAGGGATACTAGGTATACCGGTCATCCAGTGTAGAGGATGGCAGGCCCACTAGATCGATTCCCGTGGTCGAATTTCTAATAGAGGCTGGCTCCACAGTCCTCTCAAAAACAACCTCAGCTGCTCGAGTGGCATCATCAACCGACACTCCCATAATGGGGTCTAAAGAAATTTTCTCTGTGGCGCCCACAACACCACTTCCTGAGCCACCCATACCAATAGAATTAACATGAATTTGCTGGATGGCTCGGGACTCTTTAAGCACCGTTGCTTCTTTCTTCTGCCTCTTCTTCTTAGCTTTGTCCTCTTTGCATTTTAACAATTTCAGGCTCAATAAGGTGGTCGATATCCAGTAGCTCCAGTAGCAGCAGAGGGAGAAGATCGGTAGTAGAAGGTACGGGATCCGACGCATCCAACAGAGCAAAACAGTGTTCCATTCTTTTCGGCGGCATCCACTGAACTAGCTAGAAGCTATCGCTTCGGGTCGAAGCACTAAAAGAAAAGGACCGTCCTCATCTCGAACCTTCTTATATCTTTTTTTTCTCTTTTTTATAGGTTTGGGGTCAGTTTCAAGATACTTACTGTCATCCTTGCCATCATCATGAACAGCTTCAGTTGGGTTGCGAGGAGGGGAATGTGCAATCAAGTCAATGAAATCATCCTCTGTAGCCCCATTTGGTGGAATCTCAATATGAAGGGTGACTGACACATGTTGCTGTTGGATGGCATCAATGTCAGCTCAAGCCTTTGCAAGCTCAGTCAATATGGTAGTAAGGTCCGGGGCAGTCAGTTTATGCATCCGCTCATTCACTCTCATCTCTATCCCATCAAAATGGGCATTTACCCTATCAATCTAACCCTGGATGGGAGCAATAGCATCAAATATCTCTCTGTGGATTAAAGGCTTTACAGCATTTGAGAATTTCTAAATCTGCTCATCCGCATGAAAAGTTGCTTTAGAAACCTTGCTGAAAAACCCAATGGTAAAGAGGAAGGAGGAACCTGGATCATTAGATGGTGTAGCATTAGCTAATGTAAATAGACCAAGTGCAGCAGTAGACGGGGTGGAAGTAGTGGCAGCAGTATCATCAAACACAACTAACGCATAAGTTGGCACATCTCCACTAGGGTCGGGAAACAAAGTACTGCCAAACGTAGCAGAGTGAGCTCTACCCCTTGCCACTAGGTTAGTTGTATCCCGAATAAGGGTAATATCTTGAAAGCTTGTAGCATGTGAGGTCCTATAATCTTTTGGAATCTCGGGTACCTCGGCTACTTGGCACAAGTTAGTGATGAGGCAAGGAAATGGGAGAGATATGGACATCCGCAATGCACGTTCCTTGAGTTCCTCTGTGATGATGCGGGCAATAATAATATCATACCGAGACATGACGGATCCAACTAAAATTACCCGGTCTAGAATCAGTGTGTTATCGGTAGACCACCAAAATTTTCCTGCCATACTCAAGGAAGCCTTTGTGATTTTCACTATCTTTGCTGTCAGCCAAGGTGGGTTCCCATCGGTGATGACCGATGCAATCCACTCGAAAGGTGTTTGCTTACGTTTGTGCTGCTCTAAGTGGGCATCAAGGTCTGGCTGAGCGGCTGGTGCAATATAGTCTGGGCCATATATAAAGTGCTAGATGGTGCGCTCAAAGATGTCAACCTGAACCCCACGAACTTGCACTCTATCCCGTGCATGCTACATCATTGGGTTCTTTCCTTTTTCACAACTGTTTATCAAGTTGGCAGCATAATCCGCATAGAACTCACAGACAGGAATTGGGTTATACAGGCCACTCGGCCAAATCATCCATTGGAAACCATAATGATCGTACAGCTCTTTGATGTCAGCTATGTCATTTAGTGCAGCAGATCTGATCTCTACTTCTTCATGTATGCTTCTCCAAACCTTTCTGATATATTTGGGAGGCACCCTCTATTTCCCATCTAACTCTTTCCTAAACTCCGGTGGTTTTGCATCTGAATGTAGGGAGATTTACGGGGATGGCCTCATCAACTTACGGATCTGTTGTAGCAGGAGCCTCTTTGCCAAATTTTCTATCATTTTCACTCTCACTTGGGCTAGCACTTTCGAAGTCTGACTCTGACCCTTCATCTTTCTTGTTGCCCAAAGCTGTGGCATTCCCAGGTTCAGACTCGTTTGTACCTCTCTCCTGAGGTAATGAACCAGACTCACCCTCTTCTTTTTCAGACTGGGGAGGGGTGGCCTTTTCTTGAACCTTAGCTTAACGCTTAGTGGTCTGAGGTACTGCTTCTGTATCAAAGTCTATAGCATAAACCTCCTCAGATCCACTTTCTTCTGACTTAGAGGGTTCGTCTCGAATTTGTCATTTATTTCTGATCTCAGTCTCTGAGTCTTTTATTGTGACCTTCTTCTGGGTATTCTTTGGTGGCATGGTACCTGCGGGGTGGAATTCATTAGTCCAGATAATCAAATGCAAAAATAGAAGTATAATGTTGCAGGCATAGACTACGGGTTGGTCTATGGCCCGTAAAACTAGAGGATGGTTCTTAAACCAATTCGTGGTTCCACTAATTGTTTTCAGGATCGGGGACTCTAGCTCAGTTGATGGACTCTGGTTTAGAACGACGAGTCCATCTTGGTTGTCGTACTTTATATTCAGAGCATGATCAATTTTATTCAAAATTTGATTCAGTGACCACGAGTCATTAGACGGTTCGTAATTGTGAATTACGGCTCGTCCTGTGAGTCGTGGTTCATCTATCAGAGGCTATCAGGAGGAAAATTTATTGTATGGGTGAGTTTACAGTCTGTAAACTAAATTACAGCCTGTAGATTCACTCGTAATTTTTGAACAACCATTTTTACGATAAAAAACTCCCTCCTTTTTAATTTTTACACAGTTTGTTCAATTTCACAACTACAATCCCCAAATTTTCAAAGTTCAAACCTGTAACACTCCATAAATTCTAAGACAAATCTGAGCCATCCTTCATGTGTTGATAGACCCGAACTAGATAAATTTTCTATGTATCTAAGTATTAAGACCAATTCTTAAGTTTTGAAGGTGTATTAGATATGAATTAGGGTCATAAAGAACCTCTAGCTCAAAGTTGAGTTGAAAGCTTTCTTACCGATTGAGTTCTAGTGTAAGATTTTTCAAGGGTCAACTTTAAATGATCATAACTCCTATAAATATAAAACTTTAGGTGGCCTAGTACCCACCAAATTAAAGTTCTTTGAATCTTCTTTCTAACGCCACTAATCGCGCATTAATACAAGTATGGAGTAAGAAATTATCAGTATTTTACTATAATGTGTATGTATGTCAAAATGACAGACAGAAACAACAAGAGCCATCTACGGCTCATGGATCAAACCAAGACCCATGGTTTGAATCCATGGAATGGAACCTGCAGATCTGTTTTTGGCCTAAGATTCACGAGTTTGATCCACGGGTCATGTATCAAACCATGAACCATGGTTTTAACTCATGGAAATCAGTCCAGAGCCCTGAAAAGTCCCCTGGAACCACGACTTTCATTCCACAGATTGTGATTCATTCCACGAGCCATGATTTGTGTCCATGGAAGCCTTTGACAAAAAAAATTGAAGTTTTTAAATTCTTTTCCCATGGATTTTTTGGTAATTTCCCACTCTTTTAACTCCTAAGTTAAGTCATTTTGGGCAAATTAGAAGGGGTTTTATTCCCACTTAGCCTAAGTTCTCTTCCATTCTCTCAATCAAGTTCCAAGAGAAGAAAAGGGTCTCCATTCTCCAAGCTTCAAGCTAAGAATTCCATCTCCAAGTCTCCATCCTCAAGTCCCAAGTTAGGAAAGCTTCAATTCAGGTATGTGGGTATTCCACAATGGGTTTCTTTCACCCTTGTGCCTAAAACCCCAATTCTTCATATGGAGTTTTCATGAATTTCAAATTAGGGATTTTACTCAATTCTTATGGGTTTTGCTATAAATTGCCTTCTCATGATTTTATTATGAAATTACTACTAAATTGCATGATTTTGCATGGGTTCTTACATATGAACTCCTATTTCAAATTGAAGGCTAATTATGGCAAATTCTACATGCATAAATTAATTCAAGTAAATTGGGGAAATTGATAGCATGATTTCATGAATTTCAAGCAAGTGCATGTCTAGTTCCGATATTTTATGAAAGTATATGTTATTATGAAATTAAACTAAGGCCATGCAAGTCTTCAAGTTATGAATTATTATGCAATACAAGACACCCGATGTGCCATCAATGCTCATGAATTATTTTTCCTAAAACCAAGATTCGTGAGTAGTATGAAGATCCGGGTTATGAACATGTTTATGAAAAAGCTTTGACATCTAGATATGTCACATGTATGTGAGCCTCATGTTATATTTTGGGAGTAGTATTTAGCATCGATCGATAAGGGTTCCAGATAACCCAACTCCAAAACTACGTTTCCACCATAGGTTGCCCTCTGTGGCCCATGACAAGATCCTTATGACATGGTTCTAACCTTGGCCGGTTAGGACAGCCTTTTCCAGTGTGGGTGCATGACACTGGACTCCATGTAGCTCTTTATGTTTTATTTCTATTAATAGAAACTCTCGCATGTTTATTTTTAAGCTAATAAGTTATATGATACTCTACTTTGAATCTTGACTTTATTTCACGTTTTATGCCTTATATCTTGATATTTACTTGTACTATTTCTTTAAATGTACGAACTCATTTCAAGCATGTTTTAAGTATGTTTTCATCATGATTATGCATATCTCACTTACTCGGTACATCCTATAGTACTGATGCATATTTTGCGCTGCATCCTCTTGATGATGCATATTCAGGTTCCCTCCCTCAGGCACGTGGCTAGAGACCATAGGTCATTCCAGTCAGTGTTGGTGAGTCCTCATTATTCGAGGTCTAGTTATGATCTTAGTATTTTGTATGGCTGCTTACTTTTGGACTTTGAGTTAGCTAGGATCTTGTCCTAGCAACTCCTTATGTCATGTGTAGAGGATTTTTAGACATAAACAGTATTCGAGTCTCTCTTTTGGATTACGTTTCTCATTGACTTCATCATTTATGGATTGGGTTGCCTAGTTTTCTATTTATGCTTCTGCTATGTTTTCTTGTGTATGCCTATGTTATACTATGACCAAGGGTTAACTTGGGGCACTTGTGGTCCCGAGTCCTGTGTTACGTCTAGAGGGTAGCCTCGGGGCAGGACAAAACCTATCACACATTACATATCTTTCATACATTCATCTAGGGTTTCAAAATTGTGAGCTTCAATCAAAATAAGACCCCTACCCTCAGTTTTTTCTAAGAAAGAGAACAAAAAAAGGGAGAAAAGAGAACTTACCCTTGATGATCAAATTCTTTTTCATGTTAGAGGAGCGGCTTGTGTGATCGATTTGTGCGTGCAATAGGTCAAAAATTTGTTTGTTGAACTTAATTGGGATTTTGAGTCGGATTGGGAGTGAAAGGGAGAATTTTAATTCTTTCCTTTTCAAAAATGGCAGTTTGCCTTAAGGTATAGAAGAGAAGAAGAAACAAAGTCAGATCGGGTATTATTTTTAAATCATTAACCGACCTGCGACCTGGCTTGTTAACTGTACCTGGGACCTACGAGTTGAAACTATGGTCCATCATTTTGAAAGACAGTCCATTTTCCAACTCGTGGTTCTATCTTTTGAACTTACCTACTCCTAGGGATGATGACAGACTATATGGTCCATCATTCCAAAGAACGGACCATTCTGTTGAGTCGTCGTCTGTCCCATCAGAGACCTATTATTTTTGCTTCAGCGACCATGACTTATTCTATGGTCTATACAACGATATCACAAACCGTGAACCCATTCATGGTTTTTGGAAGTTTCTGCACTGATATACTTTTCTTTTCAACTTCACATAAAACACACATTTAGCCTTGGGTTTCCTACCAAGTAGCGCCTGATTAACATCGCAGCATAACGCAGGTTACTTGACTACTCAGACTTCATCAAGCTTTCTCATGGGTTTCCTCCCATGCAGCTCCTGATTTAACATCGCGGCACAATGAAAGTTGCTTGATTACTCAGACTTCATCAAGGTCCTTGGGTGGGACAAACTCATCAAGGCTCCAGGCTTCCATTGTTTTGAGCTCCTCTGTTGTACCAAAATAAGCTTTAATCCATTGTCCATTGGCCTTGAACCTTTTTCCTTCATGGTTCTCAAGTTCAAAGGCCCTATGAGGAAACACTTGTACCACCTTGAAAGGTCCAATCCACTTGGACTTCAACTTGTCAGGAAACAAGCGAAGTCTAGAATTGAAAAGCAGGACCAAGTCACCCGGTTGGAAGTTTCTCTTTTCTATCTTCCGGTCATGATACAATTTCATCCTCTCCTTATATAAGGCTGAACACTTATATGCATTCAGGCGAAACTAATCCAACTATTCAATTTCCCAACCTGGTGCAACGATGGCTCAGACCAATCTAAGTTCATCTTCCTCAACGCCCACATGGCCTTATGCTCTAACTCAATCGGAAGATGGAACACCTTACAAAACACAAGCTGATATGGTGACATACCCATTGGGGTCTTGAATGTAGTTTGGTACGCCTACAAAGAATCATCTAACTTTCACGACCAATCATTTCTATTGGAATTGATCGTCTTGGACAGGATTAACTTGATTTTGCGGTTGGAGACTTCCACTTGCCCATAAGTCTGGGGATGATAGGGGGTTGCAACATTGTGCTTCACTCCATATTTCTCTAGTAAAGCCTGAAAAAGCTTGTTGCAAAAGTGCTTGCCTCCATCACTAATGATTGTCCTTGGTGTACCAAATCTGAAGAATATGTTCTTTTTCAAGAACGATGTGACAGACTTACCCTGATTATTGGGAAGCGCAACTGCCTCCACCCATTTTGATACAATAGTCAACTGCCACCAATATGTACTGGTTTCTATTAGACTACACAAACAGGCCCATGAAGTCAATACCCCAAATATCGAACAGCTCAATCACAAGGATAGGATTAAGAGAAAGCTCATGTTTTCTTGATATACCTCCTTCTATTTGACACCTGCAGCAAGCTTTAGCAAACTCATGGGCATCTTTGTGAATAGTCGTCTAATAGTAGTCGTATTGCATGATCTTATGTACGGTCTGGATACCACTATGGTATCCCCCAACAGGGGATGAATGGCAAGCCTATAGTATCTCCATCATCTCAGCTTCAGGCACACATCTCCGGATCATAGTATCAGCGCACACACGAAACAAAAATGGCTCCTCCCAGAAGAATTTCTTGACATCAGACATGAACTTTCTTCTTTGGTGAACATACATATCAGGAGGAACCAAATCACTTGCCAAATAGTTGGCAAAATCTACAAACCATGGGATCAGATCTTGCAAAGCGGCAAACACAAACTAGTCTGGGAACCAATCATCAATCTTCTGTGCATCATCAAGCTTTAGCATAGCTTCTTCCTCTAATCTAGACAAGTGATCCACTACCTGATTCTCTGTGCCCTTCCTGTTTTTGACCTCAAAGTTGAACTCTTGTAGCAGCAACACCCATCTAATCAGCCTCGGCTTAGCATCTTTCTTCACCATGAGGTAACGAAGAGTTGCATGGTCAGTATACACCACCACCTTGGTGCCAAGCAAATAGGATCTAAACTTCTCAAACGCAAAGACCACAGCAAGCAGCTCTTGTTCAGTTACAGTATAATTCTTTTGAGAAGGATTAAGTTTTTTGCTAGTGTAGTATATGGGATGAAGAATCATTTTGCACCTTTGTCCTAGGACTGCTCCTAGCGCCACTCCACTAGCATCGCACATAACCTCAAAAGGTTGAGACCAATCTAGAGAGATAATAATGGGAGCTGAGACCAACTTTTCTTTAAGGCAGTCGAATTCCTTCAGATATGCTTCATCAAACACAAACTTTACCTCCTTCTCCAACAATTTACTAAATGTATTAGCAATTTTGGAGAAGTCCTTGATAAACCTCCTATAGAAACCAGCATGCCCCAAAAAGCATCGAATCCCCTTCACATAAACTGGTGGAGACAATTTTTCAATCACCTCAATCTTCGCTTTAACCACAACACCCTTCTTGGAGATACGATGGCCAAGAACTATACCCTTTTTCACCATGAAGTGACATTTTTCCCAATTCAGTACTAGGTTGTACTCTTCACATCTTTTTAGCACACAACTCAGATGATCCAACCAATCTTCAAAAGAATCATCCACTATAGAAAAGTCATCCATAAATATCTCAATAATGCCCTCCACCATGTCTTAGAAAATAGATATCATGCAATGCTAAAATATTGCTGGTGCATTGCATAAACCGAAAGCCATCCTCTTGAAAACAAATGTCCCATATGGACATGTGAAAGTGGTCTTCTCTTGGTCTTCAGGAGAAATCGAGATCTGATTGTATCCCGAATAACCATTAAGAAAACAATACCATCTTCTTCCAGCAAGACATTCTAACATCTGATCCATGAATGGCATTGGAAAATGGTCCTTCTCATTCCAAGCATTCAGTTTCTTGTAATCTATGCATATGCTCCAGCCTGTGACTGGCCTTATCGAAATCAACTCATTCTTTGCATTTGGGACTACAGTAATCCCACCGTTCTTTGGCACACACTGAACTGGGCTCACCCACTTACTGACCACATCTACATCTAGCCACTTTATAATTTCTTTCTTGACAACCTCTTGCATAGGATGATTCAACCTACGCTGGTGCTCAATACTAGGAACGCAATTTGGGGCTAGCTGAATCTTGTGAGTGCAAATTACAGGTGGAATCCCAATGATATTAGCAATGGACCAACCGATGGACCTTTTAAACTTTCTTAACATAGAAATCAGATCTTCAACATGCCCTTCACCTAAGTTTGCAGCAATAATCACTGGCAAGGTCTCATTAGCTCCTAAGAATGCATATCTAAGATGAGATGGAAGTGCTTTGAGCTCCAAGACTGGAGGCTCCTAAATAGATGGTATGGCAGGTGGCGTATGTCTATTCTTCAGGTCCAAATCAAGCTTTTTTGGAGCGTAAGTATAAGACCCCATACCTACAAGTACTTCAACCATATCATCATACTCTTCAATGTCATCCCCATTAAAATTTGTAATGATGGATCCAAGTGCTTCAACATCAAGTCCCTCCTCAACAGGCACTATTAACTGATCCTCATCAACCACATCAATAACAGAAACCACTCGCATGTTATCATAATGCTTCATAGATTGGAAAATATTAAAAGTAACTACCTCATCATTCAATCTAACTTCATCTGCCCAGTATCTAAATCAACGAGCATGTGTCTGATAGCAAGGGATGGTCATCCCAAGATGATAGGAACCTCAAAATCTACCTCACAGTCAAGAATTACAAAGTCCACAAGGAAGATGAAAGTATCAACTTTTACAAGCACATCATAGAGAATCCCTACAGGCCTTTTCACTGTGCGATCTGCCATAAGAAGCCGCATTGTCATCAGTTTGGGGGATCTTAAGTCCAACTCATTAAACACTGCTAGTGGCATTAGATTAATACTAGCACCCAGATCACACAACACCTTAGCAAAGTAGAACACTCCAATCATGCAAGGAATAGCAAAATCTCCCAGATCTTCCTTCTTCTGCACCAAATAATAGGAGGCTATTGCACTACAATGGTGCAAGTTATCCACAGGTTGAAAGTACACAGTTCTTTTCCTAGTCACCAGATCCTTCATAAATTTCACATACCCAGGCATCTGCTCCAATGCTTCAACTAAAGGAATATTGACTGAAAGTTATTTCAGCATGGAGATGAACTTTTGAAATTTTTCGTCCTCAACCTTTTTCTTCAATCTCTATGGGTAAGGTGGAGGAGGCAATGGGATGGGCTACAAGACAGGCACCACCTCTTTATTTTTTGCTTTTACTTCAAAATACTTCTTCTCGCTTGGACCTTCACTGCTGTCTTTCTCTTTAGACTCTACTACAATCTCATCATCATTAATTTCTCTTTAGACTCTACAACAATCTCATCATCATTAATTTTAGGCTTGGTCAGTCCATCAACAACTATCGGCATAGGAGGATCAATAGTTTGGTTTCCACTTCAGGTAGTCACAGCCATAACTTGTTGATCATTTTTTGGATTCTGAATGGTATCACTTAGGAGAGTGCCCTTTTTATGCGGATTCAGGGTTGTAGACATCTGACTCATTTTTTGGTCAAACTATTTTATCACTGCAGAATGAGACTCAACCGTCTGACTCATTCCAGAAAGATCTGCACGTATATCTTTTAAGCTTCCCTCTGTAGCGTCAGCCTTTTAAAATAACTTGTTCATCAGCTCTCTCATGGGTGGGAGTGGTTGATCAGCACCTGATTCGTGATTTCCAGGCAGGACATATAGGACACTCCTATAATTCTTGTAGCCATCTCTCTTCTGCCAATCACCATCTCTACCCTTGCTCTTGTATCTGTATCTGAACTAATTGTAGTTGTCCTCTCTGTTACGACCTTGATTTTCTTGGCCATTGGCCTGGAAACACGAACCTTGATCATTCAAGTAACTAACTTTCTCATCAGATTCATACTCATCTTGCCTTAGAGCTTTTCCTTGTGAATCGATTACCTTTACCTTTTCTAAGCCTTCATTAAGAATTTGCTTTGCAATTAGGTCCACATTTATTTACAAGCTTGCAAAACTCTATTTAATATCCTGAAGTTCTTGATAGTCGATGGAGTTCCCCACTACATATGTACCCATTGCAGTCTCAGCTTCTCTAGTGTGCCAGGCTCTGTTTATCTTAGTGACCCTATCAAGCATCTCAGCAACGTCATAATAAGTGTTCTCCATGAATGCTCCTCCGGTCATAGTATCTGCTACTGTCTTTGTGTTGGCATTCAATACTCTGTAAAATATCTTCATCAGATTCTCAAAAGGGATTCTATGTTTCGGGACCTGCTTTAGCTTCTTATTGAACCTCAACCATATTTCATGCAATGCCTCTGTGGGTAGTTGCTTGAAGTTATAAATTTCTTGCTTCAGCTGCAACATCTTAGACGGCAGAAAGAACCTCTCAAGGAACTGAGTCCTCAGCTCCAGCCATGTATATATTGAATTTTCGGACAGCTCACTCAGCCGAACAGTTTTCTCTCCAGTTAAAGAGAATGGGAATAGCCTCAGTCTAATAGCATCTTGCTCCACTCCTGGAAGGTTATACACTTTGCAAATTCCCATAAAATTAGACACATGCATATTTGCATCCTCAGCGGGAAGCCCAGAAAATAATCCTTTCAGATTCAGTAGCTAGATTATGGTGCTGGTAATGTCAAACTTTGTACCGACTGGCAGTGTTAGCACTACTATGGGTCCAGTACTTCCTTCGTCATCCGCATCATCATCATCAATGTCATACTACAGAACTTATTGTGGTTGTTGCAACTGTCGGCCCATGTTCCCTCTTGGAATGTCTGGTCCTCTAGGAAAATTTTGGTAGGCTGCCCCATCTGCTACAGCTTGGGCATTTAGTGCATCTTGATGAGCAGCTTGTTGTCGAGCCTGCCTTTCTTGCTCAGCTTTCGTATTTTGGGCTACAAGGTCTACTACAATCGTAGCATCTTCAGCAACGAGGGCATCTTCTCCTTTCTTTTTCCGTTGCTCTACTTCTGCCAATAACCGAGCAGTGATCTGCTTTGGTGTCTCATGATCTCCTTCCTTAGCCATGTTCCTTAGAGTTCTAAGGAGTTCAGGATCGTATAGGATTAAGGTATTTCCTTGACTCCTTGTATTGGGCATGCACAAGTGTGAAACCTGCATAACAAAACAAAAACAATATAAAAAAGTAAAATCAGGAAATAAGGACTAATAGTGAAATAAACACAATCTCTCTTAATCCTAAACTCTATTCCCCAGCAACGGCACCAAAATTTGATGCACCCAAATTATACCTCTTTTTAGAAGCGCAAGAGGTCGCTGTTCAAATATAGAACCCAACAAAGGTTGGGGTCGATCCCACAGAAAATATGGTAGGACTATGGTTGACTAGTGTTTATTCGTGCTTTTAGCCATTTATTTCCCTTAGAAAGGGGAGGTTTTAAGTAACAAGATTAATAGTAACTTATATTTGTAACAAGTAACAAGTATCAGTTTCGAGAGTTGTTATCAATAAGAAAGATGACTAGGGTAGTGTTCCCTATAAGATCATAACTTAGTAAGGCGTTTTTACTTAGTAAACTAGCTTGGTTCTTAGCATGCAGAATCGTTAAGTTAGGTTCACCTAAATCATTGGTCCGGCAAATAGATAAATTTCACCACACGCCTTTGTTCGGCCGTGGGTGTGTGATTTACTAACCCTTACCCTGGATCCCAGATTAGCTATTCCTGGATAAGGTCAAGCTATTAGATGAGGGTTGATAGCCTCAAATCTCCATCGTTGAACAACCATTTTCCCATCCGTTACCTCCTTGGTCCGCCAAGTAAGGATAAGGCGAGTTCTAACATTGCGCGCCATAAAAAAGCAATCAAAATGAAGGGAAGAACAATACATGCATAAACACCGCCCTAGAATTACCAAGTACTTTCCCTACTTCATTAATCCTTCATGGTTCCCACAACCCTAGTTGTGGATTTAGCTACTCATGTTCATAAGTAAACAATCAGAAGTTATTGATGCATTCATGAACATATATTTACAATAAGAAGTAAAGAAATTCGTAAACTTGAATAGATGAAGATGGAAATAAGAACAAGAACTATGAATGTGTATAACTCTCAAAACCAACAATAAACCAAGATCACAATATTTTGAATATGTTTCCTACAAAATATCGAGCATAACTTGTAAAAGAAAACCTAGGAAAAGTATTTATAGACAATGGAAATCCTATCCTAACAAAACTAGGAAACTGAACTCGGCAGGGAACACGACTTGGATGACAACCCATTATTCCAAATGATGGTTCATGGTCTTCTAAGGTCAACTGTGGTCTTGGTTGGTCAACCTCTTCTGTCATGAGAAACTATGAGTGGAAGCATGAGTCGTACTCTCGATCTATGGTTCGTATCCTGACTCATGGTTTCTTGGTCCTTTTTTGTGCCTTCTCTAATCACTGACCACGAGTCTAACAGGACGGGTCGTACTTTAGAATTATGGGTTGTACTATGAGTCGTTCTCCCTGCTCTTACTTTTGCAGATCTGCAGTACCTCTAGTCTACGAGTAGTAAGTGCTGGTAGTGGTTTGGAACCATGAATCATAGACTGACTCGTGCTATTCTTCCATACTTTCACAGTTTCTAAACTTTGGTGTACGAGTCAACAGGACGGGTCCATGGTCTAGAACCATGGATCGTCAAGTCATCCGTCATCTCTGTAGCCTTTCCTTTTTAGCTCAATTTCCAATACTTTACTCTAGGATCTATTTTCTTGCACACTTAACAAAAAACATCAAATCTACCAATAAAATGCTAAAGAACTTGTGATAATCCTAAGTATTAAGCATCGAAAGTTATGTACTTCTACGTCACATCAAGTGCTTTAGTTGAGGGGAGTAATCTCTTATTGCGTTGAATGTGTTTGATTGATTTTCATGAATGCTTGATATTCCCGATGATATGGGGTAACGTCCTTCTTAAGGGAAGTCATTAAGAAAATCTTTCATAATGTATGGGTATTGAATGTGTTTGATGCTTTTCGGGGAAGTCTGAGTACCCGAATAACTTGGTTATTAGTCAATTCATGCTTAAGCCCTATTTAAGTTTGTGTTTGTAGCCTTGGTTGCACTTGCTTTCCACAGGTATTGCTCTGCAAATCGCATCTGCAATGCACTTAGAAACAAAGAATTGAAAAAATCTTATTGTTTCCACATGGGTTTTGCATGTGACACTCATATCTTCACATGCCGAATGCACAAGGCATTGCATGAGTGTTTTCAATGTGCTAGTGTACTGCCTGTAAGGGCGAAGGCATATGCAACGCGCATAATGGCCGAGGCGCTTTGCACATGCCTTCGCACCTATAATCTACTTTTGCCCAAGCCACATGCAAAACGCACATCTCCACATATGGTTCGCATATGACTCGCACATACTAGCAGTCACCTGGTATATTTTTCTTCTCATATGCATTCAATTTTTTTTACTTAATAGATTTTTATATAAATTCATGCATGGTTCCTAGAGCTAACATCTATTTGCAGGAATTTGACTTCGTATAGGCACTGCCCAAAAGACATGCCACCAATCAAGCTTCAACATTTGAAAAACTGGCTGTCCCTGTACAAAATATGGGACCATCTGAGTCACAAATTTAGTTTGGCCTTGAGGGGATGGAGGCCTACTATATTAAATTTCATGCTAAGCGCTCCTTCTTGGAAGAAGCAGGGTTGGATGTAGACTCCTTCAAATATGAGTTCCCAAATATAACAAAGCAGTTCGATAAAAGGGACTGGGATCAATTGGCTAAAGCTCCCAACACTTATTTCCCTAAATTGGTAAAAGAGTTTTACTCTTCTTACTGGTCTAGGCAAGACATCCTAAAGCACAATGGCCCAGCAAGCAAAATACCATGCTTATAATCAGTTTTAGTGAGAGGCAAAGAGATAGATATTAACCCTGAAGTCATTAATTCTATAGGATGGGATGATGAACCAACAACGGCATCAAGGTATACTTGACGCGTAGCTATAAAGGCCGACCAATATGCTTAGGTGTCTAGTGTCATTGCCAAAAGGGATCTTTTTTGGACAATTTCAAGGGACACATCTCTCATCAAGATCTTAAGTATGAGGCTCAGATGTGGTTGTATTTTGTGTGTACGTGGCTTATTCCAACTTACCACACCACCCAAGTGACTATAGAGGTGGCCATTCCCATTGCATGCATCATGTCTAGCATCCAAATCAACAAAGGGGAAATTATTGCAGAACAATTCAAGAGAAGAGCTAGACATAATTCCACTTCCATGGCCTTTCCTGTTCTCATCTATAATTTGTGTTTACGGGCATAATGTCCTCTATTTTTTCCATTAGACAAAATTTGCTGAGCAACTGGCATGGTTTATTTGGATACAAAGTGAGACAAAGATGCTCCACACATCAAGATGAGACGCCTTCCTCAAAACCCAAATGCACTGACAGGTACAGAACACACCATAAATATTAAACATGATAATTTGGAAGATCTACCTCCTGCCCCTGGGGTGCCAGCTGCCACCCATACTATTCTCCAAGGCACTCCAGTTTTAGGTGGTTTACCTAATCTTGCTCACCTTGCTCGCCACAACAAGGAGCATTTGCACAAGATAGCTAAGGACATTCCAGGCTTGATTTAATCTACGATCAAGTCAGCTTTAAAACCAGTATGGGATAACTTGCATAAACTGTGCGCTCGGGTTGACATAGTGGAACAGGATATTGGGGCACTCAAAAAATAAGTACCTCAGTCCACACTAAAAATCCCACACTTAGACCTCAACTTAGCGGCTCTTAATTACATATCACCTCAAAGTACTAGGAGTCCGCGAGATGATTGGTAGGTGGGTGAAACCCCATAGACTGCTTGTGCCCCATCTAAAATCCAACAAGTATGCCCACTAGATAAAGATAATGTGATGTCACAGGAACCATCAATGCAAGTGCACCCCATATCTCACATGGAAACCAGAGATCCTTGGACTAGACCCAGCTTTGCTGCTCCTCCACCTTTATATCATGAGTTGATAACACTCCCAAACAAGTGGGAAATTATAGATCATTCTGACCCCCTGCAGGTTTAGTGGGACCCATCAATTCCTTCGATGGATGGATTTTAGATAGACCCAGAGCATGCATACATCCCTTCACCATCACTACCTCAGCCCCCAAGAATCCACCATCGAGTTTATTCGCAAAGATGTCATTATCAGCGTTAGATCCACCAGGGAGTTCTTGCACTTCATCTATTTGTATAATCTTTTTCGCATTGGGGGAAATGCTTTGTTTAAGTTTGGGGGTGTAATTAATATTTAAGCCACTGTGAAGCATGTATAAATATACATTGTTGGTTGTTATGTTCTTAATTATGCCCTTGTCGGGCTTGATTTATCATGTGTTCTTAATTATGCCCTTGCCAGACTTGATTTATAATGTGAATGCCGAGTTGGTCCTAAATGGTTTATTTTTCACTACCTTTGCCTTGCAAACGTGCTTAATGCCTATGCTAAGGCCTGTTTTCCATTGATTTACGAGCACTTTATCTGATTTTTTCCTTGTGAATAGTAGGATAGTCGAATAAACTCTAAGGGTTTTCTTCATACCACGGTTCTTTCCCAAGGAGCAATTGTTTTCTTTGATTTATTTCTTTCATTTATTTTTGTGTTGAACCAGGTTGGTGTTTTCCTATGATAGGTTAAAAAGCGACTTCCTTAAGGGAAAATACCAAGTTTTAGTGTTGAATTGAGTCCGTATTTTGCTTGTCTCGAAATAGGCCCACCAAAAAATTTCTTAGCAAGAAGTTTTTCAAATCAAAGGAAATAGGGGGAAAATGATTTTTGCTAAAGCATTCTCTTGTCATGACTTTCACATTCCCCATTTGGCTTGATCGATTCACAAACGAGTATCTAAAAGAACTCAGAATAGCTTGTCAAAAGTGATTTGTCCCAATTAATTTTGAGACTAATTATGAAATTTCTTGAGTTGTGATGCCTTGTGTGGTTAGGTTATACTTCGTTATTGTGTATATGTGTTGTCTAGAACTTTCCATGAATGTAATTCAAGGTAAAATCCTAGATGTCACTGAGCTTGGGAGATGACCTTAGGCCTTTTCTTGAATAGCCACTTTACCCAAATTGACTTCCCTTGACATTGACCCTAGTAAGACCCTTTGAGCTTGATACCTTTCTTTGGCACCTTGTTAGATACCTTAAACTTTTTTGGACCCTCTATTATTGCACCCATCCTCCCTAATGGCTAGAAAGTGAAATGTAGGCTAAAAGCCTAAGTTTGGAGGTGATTGAAATGATAACATAGGCAAAGGCCTAAGTTTGGGGGGGTATGTACAAAATATGAAGAAGAAAAGGGATGCACTTCAATGCAAGGTAGCACCTTATGCCTAAGATGAAAATTACTTCAAAATGTCCAATTAAATAAGCAAAATAAAAACAAAGGAAGAAATTGGTGCTACCAAGTGAAGATAACAAAAGGAATGTTGAATGATTAAGTTGAAGGAAAACTTGGGTTGTGAGAGGGATAACTAAGGTGAAGTAAAAATTTCAAAAATATGAGCGGTGTTTTGAATGATCACAAGGAGCATTAGGGAGGTTTAGTCACTTGAGCCAAATATAATCCTCACCACCCTATCCAACATCATAGCCCACAAGTCCTTAGTGATTCTGAGTTTTGTAAATCTGCATTAGTGGCGAATTACATGAAGGGAAAGCTATGGTTCAATATGTGTGCACTCGAACTTATTTGAGAGAGTGAGAGTATTTGTGTTCTCTTATTATCTCTCTAATTTGAATTGTATGAGTGTGAATGGGATTCTCTATTGTGGTGAGTGGCATCATGCACTTCAATCAAAAAATGAAGTCTTTATTTCAATTGAGAGGAATGAATGAGACAAGTTATGTGGCGAATCTCGAGGAAAACCTTGAAGGTCCATGCCAATGACTTAAAAAGCTTGATAATCTTGGTTTGAATAACAAACCCCTTGCTTTTGAATGAGAAATGAAATCATTTTTGGTGAAGTTTTGAGATGAGCACTTACCTTGAGAGTATGGTGATACCAATTGAGATGAGCATTGTAGTTGAGTCCTTTTTGCTTTCAGTCTTTTGTTGTTATTTTCATAGGATTTAGAGTCAAGATAATCTTGTGTACAACCCTTGTGTTTTGAGAACCTATTTCATTACTTACCTTGTGAGTGTCTTGCTTGAGGACAAGTAATAGTTCAAGTTTGGGGGTTTGATAAGTTGGTAATCTACCAACTTATTGAGCCTTTATTCATGAATTATTGTCATGTTTTGATTAGAATTAGAGGTACTTATTGCTTATTGACATAAATGTAGGTATTCTTGATCGAGTGAGGAAAGCAAAGGAATTAAACCCAAAGAGATTAAAAAGAAGTTAAAGTGTGAAGGTGATCAGAAAAAGGGAAGAAACTGCCAAGAGGTGCGACTGACATGCGAGCCGCACAAAGGTGCCTGTGTTTCGCAGGTGCCATTGCATAAGGAAGATCAGCAACTACCTGAGTAGCAACCAACATGTGATCCACATAATGCGATATGTGATTGCACACCCCTCGCACCTCACATCGTATAAGTGGTTGAACTTCACTGCTTAGAGAGGAAGGCACATGCGAGCCACAAATCGCAAGCTGCAATTGCATATGTCGTCGCACGTCAATCGCACAAGCTCCGAAAAGCATTTTTGTCCAAGTACATATGA
The DNA here is from genome assembly GCA_003996215.1 of Jaltomata sinuosa. Classification (NCBI taxonomy): domain Eukaryota; kingdom Viridiplantae; phylum Streptophyta; class Magnoliopsida; order Solanales; family Solanaceae; genus Jaltomata; species Jaltomata sinuosa. The sequence goes on from QJPP01003041.1 coordinate 59,170, forward strand.
CATAATTGGGAAAGTTCTAAAACCCTTTTTGGGGTGTGTACCTGAGAGATAATTAAGTTTTTACTTTCACCAAGGAAGAGCATTGAGAGTACACTTTCTCTTTTCTTCTTCCTCATTGAAAAACATCATTTGTAAGAAATTTGAGCATGGAATTGGAACTTAGCTTATAATATGAATGGAATTTTGGGAAACTCATTTGGTATATTCTCTTGTTCCTTTAATATAAGCAGCCAAATCCTATTCTAGGGGTATTTCATGATGGGTGTTGAATTTGGGTATAGGTATTGATTAATTGTGCTTATAATTGATTATTTAGTATAGGTCTATTAAATTCTTCATAATTTAATTATAAAATTGATGGTTGCAAACAATTATTGAGTTTACTAATTGTGTACTTGCTTAAAAGAGGAGTTTATAAATTAGATAAGAATTCAATAGTGAGAATTTGGGATTTACACCATAGATTAAGGCTAGAAATAGCTTGATTGAAGGAAATTCCCATCTAAGAATCAAATCTAGAAATAGTGTGATTCACCCAAGTATTAATTGGTTGGTTTAAGGTAAAGTTGTGGTGCTTGAGCAAAGACCATGGTACATATATTTGAAATTGAAACACTACCAAATTTAGCTCAAACCAAGCTATCCATACCTTTAATCAAAAGTTCGCATGATTAATCAATTCCCTAGGACATTGTAGAACCCCATTGGAAGAATACCCCTAGTCTTCCTTCTCTTGATCATCAAATCGTGTTTGCATTATTCTCGTGTTAAAATTGTAATTCGTTAATTCCCAAACCTTTTCCCCCAATTTTTACTTTTGTTTGCTTGAATGTTTACTCGCTCTAGTGATCGTTATTTGACAATTTATTAGCAATTCACTGTCCCACTCTCCGTGGATACGACCCCAACATCCATTAGTTTATTTATTATTTTGCACGATGATTGTTACCACCTCATTTGGGAGAGTGCTTTTGAACATCATCAAGTATTAAACCAGATCTTTCATAAAACCAAGTATAAAATGCAGAAAACAATAATACCCCAAAACTTGGTGATAAGAGTACAAGCTTCGAAGATCTCAAAATGTGAAATAGAATATTACACTTTCTGGATGCTGAAAAATAGCCAAGCAGCTACCACTCATACTAGGCTCAGAACCTACACAACAAGGTGCAAAACAATAAGGGTGAGTATAATGAACACGTGTACTCACCAACATTGTAAGATGGCCTTTGGGCTGAAAAATAGCCAAACAGCTACCACTGATTGCCTTTGGGCTACTTGTTTGTTGTTTCTACCTATAGAGAAATTGTGGTTAGCTTCAGGGATTTTACTTGTGCCTCTAGGGTTATATAAAGGCTGTATAAGGGGCTATTGATGTATGTGCAAAGTCTATGGATTGTACTATTGCCTACAAGTCCATAATAAATCATGTTCACTCACGGGCTATAATGATTGCCTAAAAGGGCTATGTGGTGCCTACAGGGCTATGTTGATGCCTTAAAGGGATATGTAATGCCTACGAGGCTATGTTGATTCCTAAAAAGTCTATGTGATACCTACGGAGCTATGTTGCTGCCTAAAAAGGCTAAATGATGCCTATGGAGCTATGTTGGTTCCTAAAAGGGCTATGTGATGCATAAATGGTTATGCTCATGCCTAATAGGACTATGTGGTGTCTACTGGGTTATGTTGATACCTAACAAGGCTATGTCAATGCCTACATTGCTATATTGGTGCCTATGGGGCTATATTAATTGCATATGAGGCCATATTGTTGCCAATAAGGGTATATATATTGGTTGAAACCAACCAAGATTTTGAGGGCCCAGGTAGGTTATATTGATTATTATTTGTACTTGCTGAGCTTGTGAGGGCTCGGTCAAGTTGTTATTTTACTATTATTGTATGATTTGTGTCAGGAACTGTTAGGTTATATTATGATTATTCTCGACTCTTTTTCTTGAGTACATTTGGTATTGGATGATATAAATTAGCTCAGTTCATTTAGGTTGATTGTTGATTTAGTTATGGTTTTAAGGTTTAAGCCATGAATAGATAAGTACGTTCTATCTAGCTTCTGACTCTGTATCTGAGCATTTAGAGTATTTTATGATATCAGTTTAGCTATTTATTGATTTAGGAGTCGGTAAGAATGCTTGGATTATATTTGACCCCTTGAAATGTATTTACATTCAGTAGTTTATGATACATGCTCATTTATTATTTTTCTTGAATATTTGGTACATTATTTTGTACTAATGCTCTAATCGTGAAGGTGCTACACTTATGCCTGCAGGACCTGACAGACAGGTAGACAGGCCTCATCTATTAATGTTGCTGAGTTCCAGCAGATTGACTAGCTACTTCTTTTGGAGTTTCCAAAATCAGAAGTTTGTCAGTCTTTTATTATAGATAGTTAATGGATAGGTCGAGGCACTGTCCTAGCCAAGTATAGTACTCTTAGAGGATTGCATACTGGGGGTTGTATTGTTATGCGATGTCAACTGTGTTGGCCTTGTTACTTTTGTACTATCATTATGACGGCCTAGTTGGCCTTTGTATATATATCTTTTGTGATTCTAGATATCATGGTGTCCTCGACAATTCATATAATAATTTTGTGTTATAGATATCATAGTGTCCGTGATATCCTGTATAGCAAGTATTATATATTTGTTGTAATTGCTAGGTTAGTTGAATTATTATTGCTACAGGATTCTCTGATTGTGGCCTTGCTAGCCGAGACTTCTAATAAGCAGAGATATACTTGTTTGTATTTATTGGGTGTAGCTAGTATGCTCCAGTAGCATACATTTCTAGCGAGGTCATCCAGGGTCAAGTGTGCACCATATGCCAATTGCGCTTTCCGAAGTTAGGGTGTGATAAACTTGGTATTAGAGCAATGTTCTATCCTAGGGAGTCTATAAGTTGTGTCTAGTAGATGTATCTTGGCCATAGGTTGAAGGCAAGGCATGTACAGTTGAAGGTATGAATCGTATGTTGAGTTCTCTGGAAAGGTCCCAATTTAAATGAGTGTATCCCCCAATATACACATAATTAGAGGTTTTACTACCTAGCATATCAATTCTCTTTGAGTCTAGTTTCCAACAATCAAATAGTTCATCAATCCATGATCCGTGAAAACAGTTACGCTTGTTTTATTGGACCTACCATGTCTGTGCGCCCAACTATGCATTAATGTACCCTGAAATTAGGGGACGTCCTATGTCTTCTACTTGAAGTTTTATATGTTAATGTGCATGTAAAACCTTTTGAGAAAAAGTGTATGGTACATAGGAGGTTGGTCTTTCTCAACGTGGTGTATAGTACGAAAAACCTTTCAATGCAAGATAGGGTCGTTCACATGAAAGAAAAAAATAAATCCTTTCTTATCTTCTTTTTCAGAGGGAAAGAGTAAGAGGGTCTTATGGAGGGAGGGAGAGGGAAAAGGCTTGGGCCTACCTATCCCGATAGTACCCCATAAAATAATGGGAGTTATTGAGAGATTCCATATTACCGAGATGAAGGACAACACTTTTGCACGTGATCGTATTATGTCATGTCATCTCATCCCTATGCATTGAAGAGTACCTATGCAATATGTTCGGTTCACTGATAAGGAAGATGGAATTAGGGTGGGTCTATGATGTGATACTAAAGAATGACCGAGGAAGATACATGCTAACTATAGGTAGGAAGCAAGAACCATTATGTAAAAAATTTAGAGGGGTTACAGATCTCTTATACTACCATCGATCGAAAGAGCAAAACAACTAGAAAAAGAAGTTAAGTTAGAAAGTCATATGATAGGTGGTAACTATCTTGTACGGTTCGGGGGGTAATCAGCGTACTCCAATTAGTGGGGGGAATCTTTGGCTCTATCAAACATACAGGGATTGGAGGTATCATTCTACCGATGTCAAGTCATGGATTGGTTTCTTCAGCCTTTTTTCTATGTGATGGTGATTTATATGACCGACATAAGACTCCAATTGTTACACACTAAGAATATCATCATTATCTAAGAAAGATCTTAGAAGATCAAATAATATGAAGGGATATCGCCCCTTCATAGTGGATCCATATTGGACTATTTATGACCAGTCAGTCTTCTAAGGAAGTTCTAGCGTAGATCGCTTGCTTTTTGGTGATAAGCCTACCTTTAAAAAGAGCTTGGAAAGCAAGCCAAAAGTGTCATTGTGCCAGTGGAAATCTACCACGCGGATTCTGGGATAGGAGGTCTTGTCTGTATGGAACCTACCCTTCCAGAGTGAAGGATTGGGTAGGTTAGCCCCTTCGCCTTCAGAAGATGCAGCAAGACTATGTTTTCATCTGAGTTTCACTTCTTCCTCAATCCACTCTAAGAAAAAGACTAAATGTGCAGATTTGTTGATATATGAGTGACACCACTAAGTCAGGTGGTCGGCAACTCGACGATTTAACAGGATAGTATAAATCCGCTTATTTGCGTGGGGTCGGGTATCACACATATATGGTGAAACCTGACTTGCCTTTTCATGGTCGAATACACTTCTCAGCCTTCTAAATTCTTTCTTGCAGAAAGGTTGAGATACATTGGAACAATGATCCAAATAATCTTTAATGTTTGGAATTGGAAAATGCCGCCAACCAGATTATGTATACCAACTCCTTGTTTTGTCCTTTATTGTATTGTCCTAAATTTTGCAATAAAAAAAGTTTTCGCAGGAGAATATTTACTCTTTCAATCCCTATATCATTTGTAGGGTTAACTCATGACTTCTCAGCCACTGGCGGAGAAAGCTCGAAGAGCTTTCCTTCATTCATTACTAAGCCAAGGTCCCAGTCCAGGTGTGATTAAGATGAAACCAAGAACATCACTGGTTCAGCCAAATACGGCTTGAGATGCTTTCTTCATCTCTCTCCTCTTCATTTAGCATAGCTCATCTCCTTACATTCAAGTTTCATCTCCTTTCCTTTGCTACTAGGAAAGTAAGCAACTTCTATTAGCGCCGAACCTAGAGTCGAATTTCTACTTGAAGTTTTATATGCTAATGTCCATGTTGAGGTGGAACTCGGGGGTACGTGTGAGGTCCATATACCAACCCAAAACCAATACCATGGGGCATACAAACTGGAATTTATTCTCAGTTTCATGAATGAGTATAATCCTCCCAAAATAGTTTCCCTCGGGCATGCAAGTCTTTTCAAACATTATTTCTGTAGTACCAAGTTCGTAAGTCCATGAAATAAGTACGAGTGAATATGCATAACCAAAATAATAAAGTGAATTCAAATCCAATAAATATATATATATATATACACACACACACACACAACACAATTCTCAACTCACAAGCATGACTACAAGCCTCAAAATCTATAAATTTCTCAATCTTTCCCGTAGGTCATACTTTCTCCGATAAACTCATTTACTTTCCATATTATGCACATCATCAAAATAATATTTCAACCACTTATTTCTCACAACATGTTTTACATAATAAGTCTCCACTCAAGTTAAGACTGAAGAAAATTAAGCCATAACCTATCTCAAAGCTAGACCGCAAGCAACCAATAGTCACATCATAGACTTTCCCTTCTTATTGGCCTCGAAATGCTCGCAATCTATCAAATGAGTATTCTACACATGAAAATGATTGTCACGACCCAATTTCTCAGGTCATGATGGCACCTACAACCCCCCAGTAGGCAAACCAATTCTCGTAGCCCAGAATAGTTAGTAATGGGCTACTACCTATCCAGTACGCACAATAAGCAGAAATAAGCGGAAGCAGAATATAAAGATCGACAAAGTGGAAGCAATAACCTGAATATATACATAATGAAACTACACCAACTCCAAGACTTGGTATTGACAGTACAGAAGCTTCTAATAGAATACAAGTGCTAGAAGTAACAAAATGATAAGTACAACTGTCTCTGAATATACAAAGAGTAACAGTACAAAAGATGAGATGTAGACAAGCCCTGACCGTCAGGTGCTCACCCTAGTATCGAATCTCCCAAAAGCTGCACGAGTCTTCAACGCGATCAATTGTGAAGCTTAACTAGTATCTGCACAAGAAATATGCAGAAGTGTAGTATAAGCACCAATTGCTAAGCAACGGGTACCCAGTAGGCATCATCGGACGATTGGGCGCATATAAGATATAAAAAAAGTAAGTAGCAGATAGCAAGAAAGAAGTCATGGAAGCAAAATATAAAGCACAAGGAACTAGCATGGAGGATAGACAGCAAAGAGCTACAAGTAAAATATGCTAACATAGAAGATATACATACGTAGAAACACAGGTGGAAAAAAAAGAAGAAAGGACGCACCTGGGATCCTTGCAACAATAGAATACATAAAGAGAATTTAAAGATATGGGCAGTATACCAGTAACCTTAATATAACAAGAAGGAAGGAAAGCAAACCAACAATCGATCTAGGAATCACATACTAACAGAAACAAGCCTAATTCATCAATACCAAGGTAAAATAGTTGTAAATCACTCACAAGTAAAGCCTGGGATGGAATAACTAACCCAAAAGTATCCAAAACTGCCAGTCAAGCCAGGATAAAACGGGAATCGAAAACCCCATAATCGCTCAGAAAGCTACAAGAATCAAAATCTCGAAAAGATGGGACCCACTATCCCCTCAATAATCTCAGTCCCAAGGATGGTGCCTCAAAAGGCTAAAACCACTCACCCAATCGATACCAATAGTCCAAGCTAGCTCTACAAGATGACAAAAGTAATATAATCTACCTACAGTCCCAACGGCCACCCATACAACCGAGGAACATAATCAAGTGAAGACAAACCCTCCAGCCGCCCATACAACCGGAGCGTACACTGAAAACACAGCAAACAAGGGAGGAATTGGAATGCCAAATTCATGATAATGATATGATGTGGAAGTAACTGGTATGTTCCCCCTCAGGTACCACAAGGGCCCATGTAGAGGCGGGACCCATGGAAGGACTCTACTCGTGTACCTCTACTACGTCGTACACCTCCCTTCCTGGTATGCTGCATCGGCCTGTAGCCTGTGGCCTGGGAATGGAGGGTCCATGGAGGTCTACCCCTCAACCACATACAAAACTGCATAATCTTAAGTGTAGCTCAATACTCAAAATCTCGTAGTAAATGCTCGGCTTTGACCGGGGTCTAAAACAGTAGTAGTAATCTCAAAAGACCCTTTCAAAGGGTGCCCGAGGTATACTCGGGTCTAAATCAGTGATAAAAGTCTCAATAACCCTCTCAAAGGGTGCCCAGAGTGTATTCAGGTCTAAAACCATCGTAAAACCATATCTAGCACTCTAGCATAGCCGAGTCTAGTATCAGTAATAAATCAGCGAGAAAATCAGCGTAGTACCACTTTTATCTTGAGAAAATCCACCAGTCAAAACCAAAACTTGCTTTATCATTATTTATACCGAAAATAGGCCCTCAAGGCCATGCAAAGTTTAGAAATTGGTAATAGTAGGCCCGAAGCCAAAATAGTAGTAAAACATGCAGAAAACCCTTTGCATGAATGATATGCTCGCAAACAATATAAATTAGCCCACAATGGCTCACAACATTCCTATCGGCCCTGCACATGCACGATCCGTTCTGCAGCATAGATAGCCAGCCTATAATAATATCTAGAGGCCCAGGACTTGCGGACCCAAATAAACCACCATCTATGTTTTGGAGTCAATACAAGGTCACACAAGATCACAAGGGTAATATACAATACTACACGAATACTACAATCAACGTATGAAATAAATGAACGGAAGGGACGGACAAGGTCTGGGGTACCAACCTATAACAACCCACCCAAAGATACTAATTAATGCAGTTATAGCCTATATACACAGAGTCTAGGTAGGGAAAGCCATAACCTACCTGTTGTCCGATGAAACGCTGTGGGGACGGTGTTGTCCAAGCTCGAATTGCTCCGAGAAGCTCCAAGTTGCAAAAATACTATCAATACAATAATGTATACGTCAAAACAAGACTAACGATACCCATATTGCTATAATAATAGCCGAGTCAAAATCCGAGCCACAAACGGGCCCATGGGCCTCGCAATCCGAAACTGGAAACAAAAAACACCCATGTGTTCCTTACAATCCCTGGAGCGCTTGCTCAAAATTTGAGAGTATTTGGCCAAGGAAAATGGCACAAAACAGCCCGCTAAAAAGGAAAATAAAGAAGGAAGATTCAAGAATGAAATCCAAAAATTAATCAAAAGATACTTACCACAACGAGGGGAACAAGATAAGGAAGTGAAAACTCCATCCCATGAACATGCACAGCTCAAGAGGGTAGATTCTTCAATAAATTCCAAGCTTTAAGAATCAACAAAAATGGTGGTATCAACAATGGAGAAGAAACATATTTTGGGGAAGAAGAACGTACCAAAATCGACCAAGAAGAGAGGCTTGCCAACCAAATTGATGGATTCTCCAAGCTAAGATTGAAAGGAGTACTTTGGTAGAGGGGATTTTGTATTTGGAGTTGGGAATAAATGAGAAATAGAGCTGGAAAAACGAAGGCCAAAGAATTATATAGATGTTGGTCGCTGGTCGCTGGTCGTTGGTCAGCGCTATCGCGCTGAAGGGAGGATCCCAGACCAGCGCTACCGTGCTACAGGGGTGTGATCATGCTGAAGAGAAGGTCACTGACCAGCACTATCACTCTATAGGAGCGCGATCGCGCTGAAGGCCCACCAGAAGCAGAAACACCAGCAACAGCCAAAAACTTCTACGGGGCATTTCGGGCACAATCGGAACCCGATACTCAAAAACCAATAGTATTATTAGAGTGGAAACGATGTTCTAGACTCAGTGGAATCAACAAAATTTCCATATGAGGTTGTCTCAGAGGAATGTTGACCCAAGTCAACACTAACCAACGTCAACTAAACACCCGAAATAAGCCCAGATCACCCGAGACCCGAACTAACCAACTACCTAACACAAACTTGGCATTCCAGAGCTAATGATGCTGACAGAATTTCCATCTGAGGCTGTCTTCTTCGAATGTTGACCAAAGTCAACCAAACAAGCCCAACTAGCTTGAAAACACAGAATGAGAGAGAATTCTAAGTTGAAAAGCTCTCGAATCCCAACCAAAGGTCCTACTAGACCAAAGTCCATGCTCTGGAGCTAATAGAACTGTCAGAATTCGATTCCGAGCACATTCACCAAGAATGTTGACTGAAGTAAACAATTTCAAAAGCTTAAACTCTAAAACAAAAAATGGCCAAAAACACTAAATAGATGGCCCGAGCACTAGACTACCGATCCCAGCAAGCCATAAATGACTAACGGCTTCTAGAGGCAAGCTCTAATAGTACGATAAAGGCAAACACGCGTAAATGATCGAAAGGGTCATTACATCATCCACTACTAAAAAGACTTTCGTCCCCGAAAGTCAGGAAAGAAGAAAAGACTAGAGATTAAAAGAATAGCGGATGCATAGCCCGCACTACTCTTTCAGACCACCTGTATAGCCTCCTCGACCAGACTGCACCTAATAGAAAAGAACCAAAGAAAGCAACTGTAACACCCCAGAATTCGATCCAGCTTTCAAACTCATAAACTTGCAGAATTTTGAGTTTTCCAGGGATTATGGGCCCAAACCACGGACCATGATTTGAACCATGGGTCGTGGAGTGAACCATTGGTTTGCATTTGCTGGTTCAGTCTCTGGTTTGAGAACCACGAGTTTGTTCTACAGGTCGTGGTTCAAACCACGGTCCATCCTGTCAAATCGTGCAACTTAATTAGAGAGCTGACATTATTCCCTAGAACTATGGATTGGGTCTATGGATCGTAGTTCTTTCTATGGTCCATCCTATTAACTCGTAGAAAGTAATCTGCAGCCTGACTCTGTGGCTAGGAACCACGAGTTGAAAGTACTAGCCGTGATTCAGTCAATGACTCGTGGAATCCATCCGTGATTCCTGAAGCCAACTTTTTCCAGCAGTTTTTAATTTAATTACTGAGGGGTATTTTAGACCTTTCCTTCTTATTTTAGCTCCGACTCTAAATAGTCTTAAACTTATTTTATTTAAGAAAAACCCCAAAACAAATCAGTTATTCCTCTCATGTTAGTTCCCTAGCAAAAAGAGCGTTCTTCTCCAAATTTCCAGACCCAGGGTTTTCTCCTCCAATCTTGAACTTTAGTTTCTTGAAGGGATTTTCATCTACCAGGTATGTGGGTATTCATTAAGGGTTTAGTTCTCCCTTATTCCCAAATCTCAGGCTTTTACGGAAATTTTACTGGTTTTGAAACTAGGGTTCTTACCCATTTTAGTAGATTGCTACAAAAATCTATCTTCTTGATTTATACATGATTTTCATCCTGTTTTAATGGTATATATTGCTTATATTAAACGTTCATGGATTTTTACAAGGTTTTGAGGAATCATGAGAATTGCCCTAAATTGTAGGTTTTCTAAAGTGCTATCTTTCTTAAAAATTCAACCTAGATTATCAGTATGAGCTTTAAAAGAAATCAGAATTTAACTAGTTTTTAGTTTACTACAGTATTTTAGATGTTAGCAAATTTGGACCATTTTAGTTCTATCTCATAAAATACAAGACTTCAGTTTTAATGAGCTGTTAGTCTTCAGTTTGGGAGTAGTGTTTAGCACCGAGTGGGACTAGGGTTCAGCATGCCCTTAAGGTCCCAGGACTACATGCCAACGTAGGTTTATAAGTCCCCTCTGTTGGGCATCATATTTACTGATCACGCCACAGTCATGCCTTTATACCCTGGCAAGGTATACTGGGCCCTCTCGATGGGGCGTATACATCGAACTCCATGTTTAGCTCACATGGTTTATATCGGTTAATAGACTCTCCCACAGTGTTAGTTTCAGTAATGTGCATTAGGCCCTCAGTTATGTTTACTTTAAGCTTTCAGCATGCTTCCATATTACTCTTGCATTTCCACTATTTATGCATGATTTTCACTTTGGGCCTACGTACTGCAGTTTAGTTCAGTTTACAGCTTTCCAGTATTTTAGCCTGTTTATATATTTAGTTAGCTTTGCATATCCCTCATGCTTAGTACATTTAAAGTACTGACGCATACTTTATGTTTAATCCTATTATGATGCATTCTCAAGTTCTCAGCTTCAGCCTCGCATTTAGCTCGCCCCAGTGCCACATCAGCGACAGACAATGGTGAGTCCTCATCATCCGAGGACTTATCTTTTATATGCTTTTTGAGTAGTCAGTTGGTCTTTACTTTCAGTATTTTAGAGTTAGCTGGGGACATATCCCTGCAACTCGTCAGTATTAGAGGCTTTTCAGACATAGAGTCATATTCAATTTATTTGGGTTGTTCTTCTTTGTAGACAGCTATTTGTTCAGATACTCTATTCTCAGTTTAATTCTTTTTAGATTATACTCCTTAGTTAGTTATGCTTCCATTTGTTTAGAATAATATTCAGTATGCTTGTGATAAGCCAGTTTCAGGGTTAGCTTGGGGTCACTTGTGATCCTAGGTCCCATGTTATGTCTAGAGTCTAGTCTCGGGGTATGACAAACTTAGTATCAGAGCATCAGGTTCAAGAGTCCTACGGTGTATGAAAGCCGCACTAAGTAGTGTCTCTTTCATGGGTGCGAAGCGTGCCACACTTATGAGGGAGAGGATATGAGGTATTCTAAGAAAAACTTCACTTCCTTTGCTATCTTTATCGTGCGATGAAGTGTAATTCAACTTCTCCCTTCTAATCCATTGTTATGCATTTCAAATCATGCCTCCTCGCAGATCTAAGCATGCAATTCTAATGCAAATCCTCCAGCCCTGAACCATGAGGTTACAAATATAGAGCTCTGTAATGCGATCCAATTGTTGACTCAAACTGTAGCCAATCAAGCTAATCAGCAGGCCCCAGTTCCTACAAATCCAAATGGTGGGTGAGCTGCAACCCGAGTTTGAGATTTTTGTTTGCATGAATCTGCTAGAGTTTCTAGGGTCAAGGGTTGGTGAAGACCCATAAAATTTCATTGATGAGATCAAAAGATTATTGGGGTGATGCAGGTGAGTGGTACTGAGAGTGTGGAGTTAGCATGCTATCAACTCAAGGATGTAGCTCACATATGGTTCACGCAGTGGAAAGACAACAGGGGTGTGAATGCAGCTCCTATGACATGGTACTATTTTACTGGAGCTTTACTAGATAGGTTCTTCCCGAGAGAGTTGAGGGAGGCTAAGACCCAGGAGTTGATGAACTTGAGGTAGGGATCGATGTCAGTCTAGGAATATGGGCTGAAGTTCATTCAGCTCTCCATGTATGCTCCACATATGGTGACCGATCCGAGGGGATAGATGGGAAAGTTCTTGTATGGGGAGTCCGATCTGGCGAAGACAGAGTGCAGGAACGCCATGCTATTAGGAGATATGGATATCTCTAGGTTGATGACCCATGCATAGTAGGTTGAGGAGGATAAACTTAAGGAGATGAATACAGATAGTAAAAAGGCTAGGACATGAAATTATGAATATTCTCAGCAGAGGTCGGGCAATGGGAATCACTCATAGTTTCAGCAGAGGTCGGCAGCCCTAACACCTTCATCTGCTAGTGCTCTGTCTCCCAATCCCCGACAGGATTAGAAGAAGCGAGCACCAGGCTCTAAATCTCAGGGCAGTGTCTCAGGTAACCATACTTTTCCATCCTTCCCCAAGTGTGGTAAGAATTATCCAGGTGAGTGTTGGGCTGGCAGAAAAGGGTGTTTTATGTGTGGTCAGCTTGTCCATAGGCTGAAGGAGTACCCTTCTGCCAAGCAATAGCAGGGAGGTAACAGAGCTTAGTCTACCACTTCAGCAGCCCCAGTAGGTTATGCAGCTCAGCAGAGTACTACTTCTGTCATAGGTGGCGGTCAGCGTCAGAACCATCTCTATGCCATGTCTTCATTCCAGGATCAGGAGAGTTCACCAGACGTAGTCACTGGTATGTTATCAGTATTCTCTCTTGATGTTTATGCCTTGTTAGATCTAAGAGCTTCTCTATCTTTTGTAACCCCGTATATTGCGTGTAAATTCAGAGTCAGCCCTGAGAAACTCTTGGAACCCATCCCTGTCTCTACTCCAGTTGGTGAGTCAGTCCTAGCTAAGAGGGTATATAGAGATTTCCTAGTTTCGGTCCTTCATAAAGTTGCCTCAGCAGATTTAGTAGAGCTAGATATGACTGACTTTGATGTCATTCTCGGCATGGATTGGCTACATGCATGTTATGCCTCAGTCGACTGCAGAACCAGAGTCGTGAAATTCTAGTTTCCAAATGAGCCTATCTTAGACTGGTAGGGTAGTCCTCCTTCATCAAAAGGTCACTTCATATATTATCTCAAAGCCAGGAAGATGATCTCAAAGGGTTACATCTACCATATAGTTCAGGTTAAGGATTCCGAGTCTGAGACCCCACCTTTCCAATCAGTTCCTGTAGTTAATGAGTTTCTAGAGGTGTTTCTTGATGATCTGCCTGGAGTCCCTCCTGAGCGGGAGATCAACTTTGGGATAGACCTTCTTCTAGATATGCAGCCCATATCTATCTCTCCCTATATAATGGCTCTAGGTGAGCTTAAGGAGTTGAAAGAACAGCTCAAGGACCTCCTAGATAAAGGTTTCATTAAACCTAGCATCTCTCTATGGGGCACTCTAGTTCTCTTCGTGCGTAAGAAGGACGGCTCCCTCAGGATGTGCATAGACTATCGTCAGCTAAGAAAGGCCACAATCAAGAATAAGTATCCCATCCCCAGGATTGATGACTTGTTCGATCAGCTTCACGGTGCCAGCTACTTCTCCAAGATTGACCTCAGATCTGATTATCTTCAGCTCAGAGTTAGAGAGTGTAACATTCTGAAGACAGCCTTCAGAACTTGGTATGGTTACTACAAATTTATGGTTATGTCTTTTGGACTAACGAATGCTCCTACAGCTTTTATGGACTTGATGAATAGTGTGTTCAAGCAGTATTTGGATATGTTTGTTATTGTCTTTATAGATGATATTCTAGTCTACTTGTGGAGTAAGGAGGAGCATGCTAATAATTTGAGAGTGGTTCTGCAAACTCTCAAGGATCGCCAGTTATTCTCCAAATTCAGCAAGTGAGAGTTTTGGCTGCAGTCAGTTGTCTTTTTGCGTCATGTGGTGTCTAAGGATGGTATTTGAGTGGATTCTCATAAGATAGAGGCAGTAAAGAATTGGCCTAGACCCACCTCTCCGACAGATATTAGGAGCTTTTTCGGTTTGGCTGGTTACTACAGGAGATTTGTTGAGGGGTTCTCATCCATAGCTTCTCCATTAACTAGGCTGACTCAGAAAAATGTCAAGTTCCAGTGGTCAATTGAGTGTGAGAAGAACTTCCAAGAGTTGAAAACTAGGTTGACCACAGCCCCAGTTTTGACTCTACCATAGGGTTCATATGGTTTCATAGTATACTGTGATGCGTCCATAGTTGGCCTTGGTTGTGTTCTGATACAGCATGGTAAAGTTATTGCATACCCCTCCAGATAGCTTAAGACTCATGAGAAGAATTATCAAACTCATGATCTTGAGTTAGCAGCAGTGGTCTTTGCCTTGAAAATATGGAGACACTACTTGTATGGTGTCCATGTAGATGTGTTTACTGACCACAAGAGCCTTCAATATATGTTCACTCAGAAAGAACTGAATCTTCGACAGAGAAGGTGGTTAGAGCTTCTCAAGGACTACGACATGAGCATGATTTACCATCAGGGTAAGGCCAACGTAGTAGCTGATGCACTTAGCAGGTTGTCCATGGATAGTGTGTCACAAGTTTAGGAAGGAAAGAAGGAACTAGACAAAGATGTTCACAGGCTTGCTCAGTTAGGGGTTTGCCTTATAGATTCGTCAAAAGATGTCGTCATTGTTTAGAATGGGTCAGAGTCTTCATTGGTAGCCGAGGTGAAGGAAAAGTAAGATAGTGATCCCATCCTACTTGAGTTAAAAGGTGTTGTCCAGCAGCAGCTAGTAGAGGTCTTCTCCCAAGGGGGAGATGGTGTACTTCGTTAACAGGGTCAGTTATATATCCCTAGTATAGGTGAGTTGAGACAACAGATTTTGACAGAAGCACATAGCTCTAGATATTCCATCCATCCTGGTGCTACCAATCTGTACCGTGACTTATGGGAAGTCTATTGGTGGAATGGTATGAAGAGGGACATTGCTGATTTTGTGGCTAAGTGTCCCAACTGTCAGCAAGTGAAACTGGAACATCAGCGACCAGGTGGTATGACTCAGGAGATGGACATTCCTACTTGGAAGTAGGAGGTCATCAATATGGACTTCATTATAGGTTTACCTCACACTCGCAGATAGCATGATTCTATCTGGGTGATTGTAGACAGGGTGACTAAGTCAGCCCACTTCTTGGCTGTCAAGACTACCGATTCAGCAGAGGAATATGTCAGACTCTACATCCGTGAGATAGTCAGGTTGCATGGAGTTCCCTTGTCCATGATCTCAGATAGGGGTACTCAGTTCACATCTCAGTTTTGGAGATCATTTCAGAAGGGTCTTGGTACACAGGTTAATCTTAGCACAGCTTTTCACCCGCACACAGATGGTCAGGCAGAGTGTACCATTCAGACTTTAGAGGACATGCTGAGAGCTTGTGTAATCGACTTCAAAGGAAATTGGGATGATCACTTACCTCTTATAGAGTTTGCCTATAATAACAGTTTTTACTCTAGCATTCAGATGACTCCGTATGAGGCACTCTATGGGCAAAGGTGTAGATCACCTATAGGCTGGTTTGAGGTAGGTGAAGCAGCTTGGATAGGGCCAGATTCAGTCCATGAGACCATGGAGAAGGTCCAACTTATTAGAGAAAGGTTAAAGGCAGCTCAAAGTCGTCAGAAATCTTACGCAGATGTGAGGAGAAGGGAGCTAGAGTTTGGGGTTGATGACTGGGTTTTTCTGAAAGTGGCCCCCATGAAGGGTGTGATGAGATTTGGTAAGAAGGGGAAGCTTAGTCCCTGATATGTAGGCCCTTACAGGATTCTGAAGAGAGTTGGCAAGGTAACTTATGAGTTGGAGTTGCTCGCAGACTTAGCATCAGTGCACCCAGTCTTCCATGTGTTCTTGTTGAAGAAATGCATCGGTGATCCAGCTTTTGTTGTGCCTTTAGAAAGTATGGTTACTAAGGATAGCCTCACCTATGAGAAGGTTCCAGTTGAGATCCTTGACCATCAAGTTCGTAGGTTGATAAATAAGGAAGTCGCTTCGATAAAGATTTTGTGGAGGAATCAGTCCGTAGAGGGAGCTACTTGGGAAGCAGAAGCAGTCAGATGGCCAAGTACCCTCACCTCTTGCCTTTCGATTCAGTTTCAGCTTGAGTTAATAGTTCCTCCTCAGTTTCTCAATTTACTTTTATATATTTCAGTCTCAGTATAATGTTCCATTAGCTATTCATGAAATTCAGCACTCTTTCATGTACTTAGAACCTATTTCAGCTAGAAATTCAGCTTTTAATGCTCAGTGGTAGAGATTGCAGCTCTTTCCCTCCAAACTTAGCTTGTTTAGTCTTCATTTGAGGACGAATGATCCCAAGGGGGAGATATTGTAACACCCCAGAATTTGATCCAGCTTTCAAACTCATAAACTTGCAGAATTTTGAGCTTTCCAGGAATTATGGGTCCAAACCACGGGTCATGGAATAAACCCGTGGTTTGCATCTGCTGGTTCTGTCTCTAGTCTGAGAACCACGAGTTGGTTCTATGGTCCGTGGTTCAAACCACGGTCCGTCCTGTCAACTCGTGGAACTTGATCAGAGAGCTGACATTTTTCCCTAGAACTATGGATTGGGTCTACGGACCATAGTTCTTTCTACGGTCCGTCCTGTTGACTCGTAGATAGTAATCTGCAGCCTGACTCTGTGTCTAGGAACCATGAGTGAAAACCATGAGCCATGATTCAGTCTACGACTCGTGGAATCCATCCATGATTCCTGAAGCCGACTTTTTCCAAAAAAAATTAATTTAATTACTCAGGGGTATTTTAGACATTTCTTTCTTATTTTAGCTCCGACTGTAAATATTTTTAAGCTTATTTTATTTAGGAAAAACCCCAAAACAAATCAGTTTTCCTTTCAAGTCAGTTCTCTAGCAAAAGGAGAGTTCTTCTCCAAATTTCCAAACCCAGTTTTTTCTCCTCCAAGCTTCAACTTCAGTTTCTTGCAGGGATCTTCATCCACCATGTATGTGGGTATTCAGTAAGGGTTTAGTTTTCCCTTATGCCCAAAAATCTCAGGCTTTTATGAAAATTTTCATAGTTTTGAAACTAGGGTTCTTACCCATTTTAGTAGATTGCTACAGAAATCTATCTTCTTGATTTATACATGATTTTCATCCCGTTTTAATGGTATATATTTCTTATATTACACGTTCATGGATTTGTACAAGGTTTTATGGAATCATGAGAATTGCCCTAAATTGTAGGATTTCTAAAGTGCTATCTTTCTTAAAAATTCAACCTAGATTATCAGTATGAGCTTTAAAAGAAATCAAAATTTAACTAGTTTTTAGTTTACTACAGTATTTCAGAAGTTAGCAAATTCGGACCATTTTAGTTCTTTCTCAGAAAATACAGGACTTCATTTTTAATGAGCTATTAGTCTTCAGTTTGGGAGTAGTGTTTAGCACTGAGTTGGACTAGGATTCAGCGTGCCCTTAAGGTCCAGGACTACGTGCCAACGTAGGTTTATAAGTCCCCTCTGTTGGGCATTAGATCTAGTAATCACGCCATAGTCATGCCTTTATAACCTGGCAAGGTATACTGGGCTCTCTCGATGGGGCGTATACATCGGACTCCACATTTAGCTCACGTGATTTATATCAGTTAATAGACTCTCCCACAGTGTTAGTTTCAGTAATGTGCATTAGGCCCTCAGTTATGTTTACTTTCAGCTTTCAACATGCTTCCAGATTACTCTTGCATTTCAACTATTTATGCATGATTTTCACCTTGGACCTATGTACTGCAGTTTAGTTTAGTTTACAGCTTTCCTGTATTTTAGCATGATTATATATTCAGTTAGCTTTGCATATTCCTCATGCTCAGTACATTCAAAGTACTGACGCATACTCTATGTTGCATCCTATTATGATGCAGTCTCAGGTTCTCAACTTCAGCCTCATGATTAGCTCACCTCGGTGCCACATCAGCGACAGACAGTGGTGAGTCCTCATCATCCGAGGACTTATCTTTTATATGCTTTTTGAGTAGTCGGTTGGTGTTTACTTTCAGTATTTTAGAGTTAGCTGGGGACTTGTCCCAACAACTCATCAGTATTACAGGTTTTTCAGACATAGAGTCATACTCATTTGATTTGGGTTGTTCTGCTTTGTAAACAGCTATTTGTTCAGATACTCTATTCTCAGTTGAATTCTTTTTAGATTATACTCCTTATTCAGTTATGCTTCCGTTTGTTTAGAATGATATTCAGTATGCTTGTGATATGCCAGTTTCAGGGTTAGCTTAGGGCCACTTGTGATCCTAGGTCCCGTGTTACGTCTAGGGTCTAGTCTCGGGGCGTGACAACAACCAAGCCTAAACTTCTTACTAGCCAAGCTATATTTCAAACTCAAACTCCAAAACACCAAGGGTCTGCCAACCCAAACTTAGCCTCTAGAATCTCAACCGGTAAGCACCGACACAATACCGAAACCAGAGAAGCAAGGTGACCAACACACAGAACTCGAATCTTCGAAACCACAACCAAGTTTATCAGAAAAGCCAATAACCAAAACTCTACTCATGAACCCGCTGATCCGTAAAAACCCTATTATTCTGAACTGAACCCTTTTTCACCACAAACAGGAAGCTTCATAGAAGTCAAACACTTAAACCACTCTCGAAGCATCAACTGACACACCAGAGATCCATAGTTCCCGCTTATATTCTATCACAAACGAAGTCACCCTTTTTGCTCAAACTCCTTCCAAGCCAAGCAATAGTCTACTAGCCTTTGCCATCCAAGATAACAACCCGTAGCATATCATCAAAAATTGGAGTTACCTGTCCTAACTGACCATCAACCAACAGGCGAAAACTTTTGCTATCATCAAACTCGATAACTGAATCCAACTGAACCAACCATCTGAACTCGACTGAAGTCCGCACACCAAAGTTAGGAAAGGCATATATGAATACCTTGTGTTGACAAAGAACTTCCAAACTGTAGAATGAAGCTAACCCTGCTAAACCGTGCCAAGTCTGAATCAACTGGAAGCGAATGAACCAGGACAACCTGCCCAACAAACCCAAACCAAAACCAAGACCTTACAAGGAGTGTGTCAAGCCTACCATGAAGTTTGTAACCATCACTAAGCTCCAAAATCTAAGAAGTACTGCTGCTACTCCCAATACTCAGACGCCATTTAGATTTTAAATTGTCTTACAATTTCACCTCTGGAGAAAGTCTACCATACTACGAATATCAAGTCAAAACACCCCGAAGGTAAAAGAAAGAGTTGCCTGGGGTTTCAAGTTGCCTTCTAGATTTAAAAATTTTGCATATACCCTCAACTCACCCCTTTGGTTTGAATCAACCGCTCTGTCGCATCAGCACACAAACTAACCATCTCGAAGCACACCACATACTGAACTTCTAGTCCATACTGGTTGAGTCTAACCAATGTTGGAACCTCACATAAAAGACAACCCCTAAAGACCCAACTAAACAATCATTTCAAACTCTCGATAACGAAGATGATGATCAATCTCAAAGTACCATTAGAACTCATAATAGGCTCGCTAGTCTTACCTTGCACAACCTGTTCACATAAAGCATACACCACTGCTGAATCTCGAACTTATGCCGCTGAGTATGTCCAACCATGGTAGAAGGAACCTTGTACTAACTAGATCATCGCTGAAATCTTGAATGTTCAGCCTAACTCAAAGGTTAGCCAAGGACTAGGTGTCCAAGGCAAACTGTCCCCCATAACAGAAAATGGGTACGCTAAATTGTTCAAACTCGATGCCTTCCAACCCAAGAAGCTGCAACCGAAAGAACCAACCACGAACCATCCGGAGTAGTTTGCTAGCACACGATTCTAAAATCCATCTTCAAAATTGCCAACCAGAGCCTCTGTCAAGCCCATATGCTGCCAATAAACCCTTAGGAGCCGAAGCCAATTGGGCTTTGAATAACAAGTCATCCAATCCATAGATGCTACTGAACCCTAAATCGATCGAAGGAAAATCCATTGCAATATGTAAACAGCCGAATCAAATCACCAACACACGCTCCCAAAGCAAACCTTCATCATCACCTCAGTCAATAACTAAAACACACAAGCATGAACAAAGAGTCATCTCCCTTTTTCTTCGACTAAACAAAACCCTTTCTTAGCATATACTAAACCCTACAAACTCCTTCTCAAATCAAATCTGGAGCCGATTCCTTAGCTCCCATACTTACATTGTCAAAACTTAACAAGACAGGAGAAGAATGGGCCGGATGCCCGACTCACCTAGAATGCTACGAATACATCTCAACCACGAGGCTACGCCAACACTCAGTCGAAAAGGCTAAAGCCAAAACTCAATCACAATGCCACAATCAAAGGCTCAACCAAAGAACTATGACCAAAATTCATTCCAACTTGCACCGGGGAAACAATAAGACAGCTCAACCAGACAAGAAACTAAAGGAGACTACGGGAACAACCCACATACCTGCCAACCTCCTAAACAAACCAAATAAATAGGGTCGATGCTAATCACCCAGGAAAGAAAAGCCCAACCATGCTTACTAGCATAATCAATACCATCCCAACTAAAAACAAGATCCCAAACTCCGGCACAACAACCGGTAACACCAAACCAACACAAGAACTTCTAACAAATGCTAGGAAATAGACTAGGCAACAACCATCTAGGACTGCTCAAGAGGGAAGACTCAACACAAGCCTAGAGTCACAATGGAACTGGAAGCAAAACCAACCAGAAAAGAGACTAACAAGAACTACCCACGAGCTATAAATTCGAGTAAAACACCTCACAAGGATAACTCACCCCATCCACTACTAAGGAATAATCTACCAAGAAAATAACACATAGATACTACAATTCAAGTAGCCAATCAACTAAACAAGTAGCAGGTAAGCATATAAGCAAATAAATGACATAAGGAATAGAATCGCAACGCAAGCGGGACTATCACAAGCCGAAGGTAGCAAAAGCCTAACCTGGAGAAACGATATCAGAGACCTCGACCTCTAGCCCACCAGGAAGGGTATCAGACTGACGGGATCTAACTCTGGACTGAGTAGTCAAAGCTGAAAGCTCTGCCATCCCTCGCCGGGGATAAGCTCTATAACGGTGACCAACTTCCCCACAATCATAACAACCAGGTGATAACGCCCAAATTATACCTCTAATTAAAGAAGCGTAAGCGGTCGTAGTCAAATATAGAACCCAACAAAGGTTGGGGTCGAATCCCACAAAGAATATGGTGAAGATTAAGCCTTTAGTGAAGTATGTGACTAGTCGTCAATAGTTTCTGGAAAAAGGGGGGTTTTGTGTAAACAATGCGTAAACAAAATGAACAATTAACGTATGAATGATAATCAATAGGAGAATGAACTAGGGAAGTGTTTACCATGGCATTGGTAACAATGTCGATCCTAGGCTTAATCGGGTTCTTTTTATATGCGTGTCACGATGTGATTGAAGCAATGGTATCGTCTAAACGTCTCTCGACCAAATAAACAAATTTCCTTTTCTATTCTCTCGACCTCGAAAAGATGTGCTTTTTAGATTTCAATCCTAAACATCAAGTAGATTAATCTAGTTACAGCATTAATCATTAGACGAGAGTTAGTAGTCTCGAATCCTTGTTGTTAATCAAGTTTCCCGGTTTTAAATCTCTTTACTCAAGCAAACTTAAACCTAGGCATGTTCTAATGTTTGCAACCACTAGAAAACGTTAAATAATGAATGATTAACAACGTGACAATACATATATTGAACCCAACGCTACCCGGAATCTATATCGCTATGTTTGCCATGGCTCCCACAACCCTAGTTGTGGGAGGTTTAGTTAATCATGCTATAAAGAAAAGAGAAGAGAATTGTATTCATAATAAAGAGAATGGATTCTTACAATATAGTGAAAACAATCTTCAATTATCCAAGAACAAGAAAAACCAAGATCCCAAGAACGATTCAAGAACAATCTTGAGGAGAAGGAAACCGTGTGTAGCGCGTTTCCTCTCTCAAAACTCGCTCAAAAACTCCTAAAACTATTGGGAGAACTATTGTATAGTGAATGAATAATGAAAATAAAACTAACATAGGGTATTTATAGGAGTCTAGGAAACCAATCCCAAAAACGCTCAGATTCCGCGTCGTGGACTGCCTAAGTATGACGGCCAGGCTGACGGACCGTCACAGGGTTGACGGACCGTCACAGGGTTGACGGACTGGACCGTCACCCTTAGGTAGTGGACTGCCTCACTTGCTGCCTTGGTGTGACGGTTTGGGTGACGGACCGTCACACCCTTGACGGACCGTCACCTGAACCGTCACTCTTATCCAGAATGCTCTTTTTCGCGTATTTCCTTCCGTTTCCATGTTTGTCTCCATTTCCTACAAATATAACATAAAAACATCAAAAACAACGACGGTTTCTTGAAAACGTACGATTGTTCTTAGTTAAAAGGAGTCGAAAGTGCCGTAAAATGGTGGCACATCAACACCCTCAACTTAACACGTTCGCTTGTCCTCAAGCAACATGACATAAAAAAACAATACGATGACTCAACTAAAAAAACAAACTCGTGTCTATAGCAACTCATGGTCATTCAAAACTTATTCAATTAAATCAAGCTCCCTCATAGCACACGAATGTATGAAACACTAACTTGCAAGGATCCAAACATGTCATTCTGATATGATAGAACATTCCACATACACACGCGCAGCGATCCTAGCAATCAATAGACAATACAGACATCTTGGTGCCCTCACCATAAAGAAATCCCACACACAAGATTTGGGACTAGGTAAGCGCTCACACTCACAAACGATTTCAAACAATGCACATGCGATACCATAGGCTTGCCCTTACTATTCTATTTCAGTTCTTCAGAAAGCCGCTCAGGATCACTACAGGACTTGTTTAGGCTTGTAATGAGGTTTCAGGTGCAGGTATGGTACATTTAGGGGTTAGTGACTAAGCCCTCCTTGGAACTATTGACATCATATTACCACATAACTTTACTTTGTCCATCCTTATTCACCTTTTTTATTTCCTTGTTTCTAGCTACAGATGCGGCCTCTTTATTTTGACAATTCTTTTTATTTCTTTTTCGATCTTTTTCATCTCTTTTTTTTCTTTCTTTTCCTAGGCACACACCCGACTTTTCATTCTATTCACAACCAATCTTCTCCATCCTCTTTTTCTTATCATTCACCTCTATAGTAGCCACCCTCAACTTACGCTGATTGCCTGAGTTGAGGTGCACGATGTCCTAGGAAGGACCAGGGCCAAAACAGGGTTTACCTCTATAGTAGCCACCCTCAACTTAGGCTGTTTGCCTTGGTTGAGGTGCATGATGTCCAAGGAAGTACCAGGGCCAAAATAGGGATTCAAAGTTAAACAGGAATGGTGACAGGGTATTGAAAGAACAAGGTCAATTATGGCTCAAACAGGGATCAAAGGGAGTATTTGCATTTGGACGGTCTTATCGGTTAAGTGGACTGCACATAAAAAGGGCATGTGATCCTTTCCTAAGCAACCAAACTTCAAACTTAACAAAATAGACCGGGCAAGTTCTAGATGCATGCACAGAGTAAGAATTTATACAAAATACGCTCACACACTCTTGGCACCAAGAAATTATACCACTACCAACTATCAAACAGCCGCTCGGCTTAAGCATACTCATTCTAATCATGATCACACAATGACATCCAAAGATCCAGACAGTCAATCGTTTCAACATAAGTGCACAACCAGAAAAATTTTAAGGGGCCTCTTTTTAGTCAAGAAAAACGCCATGCTCATCACTATAGACACTAAAAAAAAAAATTTAAAATAACAACCTAAACATGCCGGTTCTACTAGATAGCACACCGGAGGGAAAAGAAACACGGCAACAAAAACCCTCGGTGGTGACTCACAGGTTTCCCCACACCCTCAACTTAGACTCATGCATTGTCTCCAATGCATCCATATGAAAGCTAAAATCTGTGAGAGAAAGGAATACCTGTGAAGTCGATATGACTCAGATTCTGGAATGATGTTGGAGACCGCCAGGGTCTCCAAAACAGGAGAACTCGATGGAGTGTGGCATTCTAGCTTCCTTTTTGCGCTCCATCGCTAGTCGCGAAACCTTCTTCGCTCTTTCTTTGCAGATTCTCTTGCGGTATTTTCTTTTTCTTGACCTTTCACCGCTTTCCTTTACCTGCTTCTCCTCAAGATACGCGTCCGCAGGGCCTTCCTCAATAGCATTGATGACCGTGACCACCCTCATC
Organism: Jaltomata sinuosa; assembly: GCA_003996215.1. NCBI lineage: Eukaryota > Viridiplantae > Streptophyta > Magnoliopsida > Solanales > Solanaceae > Jaltomata > Jaltomata sinuosa. The sequence goes on from QJPP01003041.1 coordinate 83,674, forward strand.
TCACTTGGTTGCTTCATCAATTTGGACACATCGAACTTGACCACTTCATTGTTTAATCGGAAGGTCAGTTCATTTCTCTCCATGTCGACCAATGCTCTTGCTGTGTCTAGTAATGGTCGTCCCAAGATTATGGGAACTTCAAAATCCACTTCGCAATCCAAGATCACAAAGTCGGCCGGGAATATAAGCTTACCGATCTTTACTAGCACATCAGACAATATTCCCACAGGTCTCTTCACTGAGCGGTCAGCCATCATCACTCTTATGGACGTTGGTTTAGGAGCTCCCAAACCCAGTTGTTTATAGACGGCTAGCGGCATCAAGTTGATGCTAGCACCCAGATCGCACAAGGCTTTCCCAAAGTTGAGCTTCCCAACAGTGCAGGGAACAGTAAACGCACCTGGGTCTTCCTTCTTTTCTACTAACGATCTAGAGGAAATAGCGCTGCAGTGGTGGAGGTTGTCTTTCGGTTCAAAACTTACCGACCTCTTCTTTGTAATCAAGTCCTTCATGAACTTGGCATAACCGGGCATTTGTTCCAGCGCTTCCACCAATGGTATGTTTATTGAAATCTGCTTCAGCATGGTCATAAAGTTCAGGAACTTACCATCGTCAGCTTTCTTCTTCAAACGCTATGGGAACGGAGGTGGTGGCCGAGGCATCATAGTTGGAGGCTTTTCAGCTTCCTTGCTTTTCTCCGCGGGCTTTGGAGTTTCCTCCTCTACCGTCTCTTCATCATTCGCAACATCACCTTGACTCTGAATTATCGGATGTGATTCCGGTAATATTTTGCCGCTTCTTATGGTGATCGCCATACAGCTAGCGTCATTCCTTGGATGAGTCGTGTCACTCGGCAAGGTACCTGTCTTTCTTTGGTTCAGAGATGCCGAGATTTGCCCTACTTGCTGCTCCAGCTGCTTGATCGCGGTGGAATGTGACTCTACTACCTGACTCAACGTTGATAACTCAGTCCTCATCTCCTTTACCCCAAAGTCAGTCGATTCCACCTTCAGCAGCATCTTTGCCATCATGCTCTCCAATTTCGACGTCCCTGTCTCAGTGCTAGCTCTATCCCGATTACCAGGTGGAACATACAACCCACCTTTATCAGTGTGGTTCCTCCAGTTTCCTTGGTCGCGCTCTCTGTAGTCGGTTTTCTCATAGTGGTTGTCTCTCTGATAGTTCCGACCTTGGTTTCCTTGGCCATTGGCCTGGACACCCCCCAAGTAATTCGCTTCCTCAGTGTCCAACTCTGCTGCTCTACCTTGGGAACCCACAGCTTTTACCTTCTCCATACCTCCGGAGAACAAGTGCTTGGTCAGTAGGTCCAACTGCGTTTTCAGATGCGCCATGTCTTGGTCGCGCTCCTCCTCTTTTCTGCGCTGCTCAGCTGACACACCAACTACATACGTACTAGCTGCTACCTCTGAATCTCGTGTGTGCTAGGCCCTGTTGGTTTTGGTGAGCCTGTCCAAAGTAGTTGTGGCCTCAACAAAGGTGAGACCCATGAATGCACCACCTGCTGCGTTGTCTAACGTCGGCTTGGTAGCCGAATTTAGTGCCCGATAGAATGTCTGCATCAAAAAGTTATCGGTCAACTGATGGTTCGGGCATTGTGTTATCTTCTTTTTGAATCGCAACCAAGTCTCGTGCAGTGCTTCGTGCGGTTGCTGCCTAAAGTTGCTAATCTCGTCCCTCAACTGTATCATCCGAGAGGGAGGAAAGAACCTTTCTAGGAAAGCTCCTCTCAACTCTCCCCACGTTTCGATAGAGTCGGGGGTCAGCTCTGTCAACCACAATGCTGCCTTATCAGATAGAGACAACGGAAACAACCTGAGCCTGATCGCTGTCTGACTCACGCCCGGTAGTTCAAACGACTTACATATGCCCACGAAATTCATTAGGTGATGGTTTGGATCCTCCCCAGCGACACCTCGGAACACTCCTCTCAAGTTCAACAGCTGAATCATCGTGCTAGTGATGTTGAACTTGGCTCCGGGCGGTAGCGGTGGAACAACAATGGCGCCCATAGCGCCAGCTCCATCTAAGTCGAGATCTTCATCATTCCTTGCGATCTCATCCTGCAGACCACCAGCATTCAGATTTTGTTGGGCCTGCAGTTCTGCAGCGATCCTCGCTGCCTCTAGTTGTGCAGCCATATTCTGCCTCAATGTTCTAGCAAGCTCGGGGTCGTAAGGTAAAATTTGTTCCCCCGAACTTCGGGTACTTGGCATGCACAACTGTGTACCCTGTCAAAGACAAAAACAACAAATAAACGTAAAGCAGGAAATTATGACTAAGAGTCAAATAAACACACCAGACTTAATTAACAACCGTATTCCCCAGCAACGGCGCCACTTTTTGATAACGCCCAAACTACACCTCTAATTAAAGAAGCGTAAGCGGTTGTAGTCAAATATAGAACCCAACAAAGGTTGGGGTCGAATCCCACAGAGAATATGGTGAAGATTAAGCCTTTAGTGAAGTATGTGACTAGTCGTCAATAGTTTCCGGTAAATAGGGGGGTTTTGTGTAAACAATGCGTAAACAAAATGAACAATTAACGTATGAATGATAATCAATAGAATAATGAACTAGGGAAGTGTTTACCATGGCGTTGGTAACAATGTCGATCCTAGGCTTAATCAGGTTCTTTTTATATGCGTGTCACGATGTGATTGAAGCAATGGTATCGTCTAAACGTCTCTCGACCAAATAAACAAATTTCCTTTTCTATTCTCTCGACCTCGAAAAGATGTGCTTTTTAGATTTCAATCCTAAACATCAAGTAGATTAATCTAGTTACAGCATTAATCATTAGACGAGAGTTAGTAGTCTCGAATCCTTGTTGTTAATCAAGTTTCCCGGTTTTAATCTCTTTACTCAAGCAAACTTAAACCTAGGCATGTTCTAATATTTGCAACCACTAGAAAACGTTAAATAATGAATGATTAACAACGTGACAACATATATATTGAACCCAACGCTACCCGGAATCTATATCGCTATGTTTGCCATGGCTCCCACAACCCTAGTTGTGGGAGGTTTAGTTAATCATGCTATAAAGAAAAGAGAAGAGAATTGTATTCATAATAAAGAGAATGGATTCTTACAATATAGTGAAAACAATCTTCAATTTTCCAAGAACAAGAAAAACCAAGATCCCAAGAACGATTCAAGAACAAGCTTGAGGAGAAGGAAACCGTGTGTAGCGCGTTTCCTCTCTCAAAACTCGCTCAAAAACTCCTAAAACTATTGGGAGAACTATTGTATAGTGAATGAATAATTAAAATAAAAGTAACATAGGGTATTTATAGGAGTCTAGGAAACCAATCCCAAAAACGCTCGGATTCCGCGTCGCAGACTGCCTAAGTGTGACGGCTTGGGGTGACGGACCGTCACAGTGTTGACGGACCGTCGCCTGGACCGTCACCCTTAGGCAGTGGTGCTGCCTTGGCTGCTGCCTTGGTGTGACGGTTTGGGTGACGGACCGTCACACCCTTGACGGACCGTCACCTGAACCGTCACTCTTATCCAGAATGCTCTTTTTTGCGTATTTCCTTCCGTTTCCATGTTTGTCTCCATTTCCTACAAATATAACATAAAAACATCAAAAACAATGACGGTTTCTTGAAAACGTAAAATTGTTCTTAGTTAAAAGGAGTCGAAAGTGCCGTAAAATGGCGGCACATCACCAGGCTGACCAGGATACAGAATCGTAGGGCAATTCCTAGCAAAGTGCCCATGCTCACCACATCGAAAATAGCCTCTACCAGATAAAGTCCAACGGGAAGATCTCATTGAACCTGACCGGCCACCACGGCCTACACATTCTGAAGGCAAACCCCAAAAGATATAATCCGAACCCTGTCTACTATGCTCAACATGCCCTACATAACCACTCTCTAGAACCTGTGGAGCAACTGAACCCGGCCTGCTATATAAGAAGCAACAGAACTGATCCCTAGCAGACAATCCCCTATCTCGAGTATGAGAACCTTGGAAACTGCACTGACAATGATGCTTCTTACTACTGCCCTCATATGCCTCACAACATAAACCCTCAATAGCCCAAGCATGATCCACTACCTGAAGGAAGGTCATCCCAACTGTAACCAAATGCTCGGTCGCCAAACAAAGCGGTGAAATCAAACCTCCAACAAAGCTCTGAACCCTATCAAACTCTGATGGCACAGTCCTAGCAGTACTCCTAATCATCTCGTGAAATCTAGCCTCATAGTCCAATACCGACATACAATCCTACTGAAGAACTGGAAGCTCAACCCTAACTGAAGCACCACTCGCAGAACCGGGCACTGAAACACCCACTGGAGGACTCAGAGTCCTAGCCACGGTGTCCTGAAGAATTGGGGTAGCTACAAATCCAATAGAAGGCTGGGCTAACCCCACACCCCTTATCTGGTACAGTAAACTCTCACTCTGATGTCCTGGCACTGATGGAAGCACTGAAGCAACAAGCACAGAAGCCTCGACACCAACCATTTTCGAACTTGTCCTAGGCATCTGAGAAGGAATAAAACAATCGAAGTTTAGAAGTTAATAGAGCCAGAAACGCAAGACAAGGAGCCAAGAAGATGAAACTTTTCCTAACAATGCCTTGTAGCCTCTCGCAGATAGGATACGGACGTCATCGTACCGATTCGCAAGACTCTATGTAGACACTTGTTTCTGTACCACGACACTGGTGAACCTAGAGCTCTGATACCAAGCTGTCACGACCCGATTTCTCAGGTCATGATAGCACCTACAACCCCCCAGTAGGCGAACCAATTTTTGTAGACTGGAATGGTTAGTAATGGGCTACTACCTAACCAATATGCACAATAAGCAAAAGCAGAATGTAAAGATCGACAAAGCGGAAGCAATAACCCAAATATGTACATAATGAAACCACACCAACCCCAAGACTTGGTATTGACAGTACAGAAGCTTCTAATAAAATACAAGTGCTAGAAGTGACAAAATGATAAGTACAACAGTCTCCAAATATACAAAGAATAACAGTACAAAAGATGAGATATAGACAATCCCCGACCGTCAGGCGCTCACACTAGTCTTGAATCTCCCAAAAGCTGCACGAGTCTCCAATGCAATCAACGGCAAAGATCAACTAGTATCTGCACCAGAAAGGTGCAAAAGTGTAGTATGAGCACCAATTACTAAGCAACGGGTACCCAGTAGGCATCATCGGTAGACTGACCGCATATAAGTAGCAGATAGCAAGAAAGCAGCCACGGAAGCAAAAGATAAAGCACAAGGAACTAGCACGGAGAATAGACAACCAAGAGCTACAAGTAAAACATGCTAGCATAGAAGATATACATACGCAGAAACACAGGTGGAAAAAAAGGAATAAAGGGCGCACCTGGGATCCTTGCAACAATAGTATACATAAAGGGCCTGTTTGGAAAGTCGCCCAGGTAATTGGATTTGGTGTAATTGGGTGTAATTACACAGTCTGGCATGTTTGGTTGGCCAGGTAATTACTTGGTCAGCATGTAATTGGGTGTAATTGGCAGGGGGTAATTACACTCTCCAATTCACAGGGGGGAGCTGTGAATTGTTGGTAATTACATGGTGTAATTACAAGCTGATTACTTTCTAATTTCGTCCTTTTATTTCTATTTTTATTTTTTCATTTTAATTTATTTTTTTATTTCTATTATTTTAAATTCTTTTTTATTTTTATTATTCTAATAATTTTAAAAAATATATTTTTTATTTTATATTATTTATATTCATTTCCTTCTCATTTCCAATCATCTACTTTTTGTGATTCCATGTAATTGTTCGTATTATCTATTTTATATTTATTTTTTTCATTTAACATAATTTAGTTAGTATTCTATTTTTTAAATTAAAGTAGAATTCATTGTTGAATAAGGTTATATACTTAAGTTTTTCTTTTCTTTTGAATCATATTTAGATACGTCATATTGAAATTTGACATAAAAGTATTATGTTAACTTTTCTGTTTTGAATTTTGAACTTATGTTATAATTTCAGTTCCAATTTATTTGTTTTACTAGTATTGGCTTGATATTTCACATTGCAGGCCATTCATTTTTTAGTTAAAATTGATAGATTACCTTTTTGTCAAATATTTTAATAATTTTATGACATTATATTTATAATATTTTTTTTGTTAAACAAGCATTTCATGATGTTCTTAAAAATCATGTAATTTAAATTTTTATGATTAATTTAATTAAAATATACTAATTTAAAAATATATAAATTAATTATTATTTTATAATATTAGTTAAGAATATATATTTATTAATTAATATATTTTAAAAGACAATATATATATATATATATATATTAAATATTTAATTTAATATCATTTATAAAGGTCCTTATTTATTTAATATAAATTTTTAGTTTTTGGTAATTAGCTTGTATTTTAAAATTTTAATATAACCATGTGATTACACTTGTGCAACCAAACAAAACACTTGTAATTACACTGTAATTACATTGTGACAACCAAACAGGTCGTTGTAATTACCAGGTTGTGTACTTACTAGGCTGGTAATTACTATCCTAGTAATTACACCAATTCCAATTACCAGGTGGCTTTCCAAACAGACCCAAAGAGAATTTAAAGAGATAGGCGGTATACCGGTAACCTCAATATAACGAGAAGGAAGGAAAGCAAACCAACAATCGAGCTAGGAATCACATACTAACAGAAACAAGCCTAAGATATCAATACCAAGGTAAAATAGTCGTAAACCACTCACAAGTAAAGCCTAGGATTGAATAACTAACCCAAAAGTATCCAAAACTATCACTCAATCCAGGATAAAACAGGAATCGAAAACCCTACAATCACTCAGAAAGCTACAAGAATTGAAATCTAGAAAATATGGGACCCACTAGCCCCTCAATAATCTCATCCCAAGGATGGTGCCTCAACAGGCTAAAACCACTCACTCAATCGATACCAATAGTTCAAGCTAGCTCTACAAGATGACAGAAGTAATATAATCTACCTACAGTCCTAACGGCCGCCCATACAAGTGAGGAACACAATCAAGTGAAAACAAACCCTTCGTCCACCCATACAACCAGAGCGTACACTGAACACAAAGAAAACAAGGGTGGAATCGGAGTGCCAAATGCATGATAATGATATGATGTGAAAGTAATCGGTATGTTCCCCCTCAGGCACCATAAGGGCCCATGTAGAAGCAGGACCCGTGGAAGGACTCTACCCGTGTACCTCTACTACGCCGTATACCCCCTCTCCTGGCATGCTGCGTCGGCCCGTAGCCTGTGGCCCAGGAACAGAGGGTCCATGGAGATCTACCCCTCAACCACATACAAAATTGCGCAATCTCATGTGTAGCTCAATACTCAGAATCTCGTAGTACATGCCCAACTTCAATCCGAGTCTAAAATAGTAGTAGTAATCTCAAAAGACCCTCTCAAAGGGTGCCCGAGGTATACTCGGATCTAAATCAGTGATAAAAGTCTCAATAACCTTCTCGAAGGGTGCCCGAAGTGTATTCGGGTCTAAAACCATCGTAAAACCATGTCTAGCACTCCGGCATAGCTGAGTCTAGTATCACTAATAAATCAGCGAGAAAATAAGCGTAGTACCACTTTCATCTCGAGAAAATTCACCAGTCAATACCAAAACTTGCTTTACCATCATTTATATAGAAAATGGGCCCTCGAGGTCATGCAAAGTTTAGAAACCGGTGATAGCAGACCCGAAACTAAAATAGTAGTAAAACAGGCAGAAAACCCTTTGCATGAATGATATGCTTACAAACAATATAAATTAGCCCACAATGGCTCACAACATTCCTATCGGCTCTACACAGGCACGATCAGTTCTACATCATAGATATCCATCCTAGAATAATATCTAGATGCCCAGAATCGCAGACATTCCCAAATAACCCACCATCTATGTTCCAGAGTCAATACAAGGCCGCACAGGACCACAAGGGTAATATACAATACTACACGAATACTACAATCAATGTATGAAATAAATGGACCGAAGAGACGGACAAGGTCTAGTGTACCAACCTATAACAACCCATCCAAGGATACTAATTAATACAGTTATAGCCTATATACATAGAGTCTAGGTAGGAAAAGTCATAATCTACCTGTCATCTGATGAATAGCTGCGGGGATGGCATCGTCTAGGCTCAAACTGCTTCGAGAAGCTTCAAGTCACAAAACCACTATTAATACAATAATCTATACGTTAAAAACAAGACTAACGATACCCATATTACTATAATAATAGTCAGGTCAAAATCTGGGCCACAAACGGGCTCGTGGGCCTCGAAACCCAAAACTGAAAATGAAAAACACCCATGTGATCCTTACAATCCCGGGAGTGCATGCTCAAAATTTGAGCAAATTTGTCCAAGGAAAATGGCACAAAATATCCCGCTAAAAAGGAAAATAAAGAGGGAAGATTCAAGAATGAAATCCGGAAATTGATCAAAAGATACTTACCATAACAAGGAGAACAAGCTAAGGAAGTGAAAACTCTGATCCCACGAATATGCACATATCAAGAGGGCAGATTCTTCAAGAAATTCCAAGTTTTAAGAATCAACAAAAATGGTGGTAGCAACAATGGAGAAGAAACAAATTTTGGGGAAGAAGAACGTACCAAAATCGACCAAGAAGCGAGGCTTACCAACCAAATTGATGGATTCTACAAGCTAAGATTGAAAGGAGTACTTTGGTAGAGGGGATTTTGCATTTGGAGTTGGGAACAAATGAGAAATGGAGCTGGAAAAATGAAGGCCAAAGAATTATATAGTTGATGCTCACTGGTCAGCGCTATCGCGCTAAAGGAGCGCGATCGCGCTGAAGGAAGGATCCCAGACCAGCGCTATCGCTCTACAGGGGCGCGATCGCGCTGAAGGGAAGGTCACAGACTAGCGCTATCACTCAATAGGAGCGCGATCGCGCTGAAGGCCACCAGAAGCAGAAAAACCAGCAACAGCCAAAAACTTCTACGGGGTATTCCGGGCACAATCAGAACTCGATACTCAAAAATCAATAGTGCTATTAGAGTAAAAACAATGTTTCAGACTCAACGGAATCGATAAAACTTCCATACGAGGTCGTATTGGAGGAATTTTGTCCCAAGTCAACACTAACCAACGCCAACCAAACACCTGAAATAAGCTCAGATCACCCGGGACCCAAACCAACCAACTACCTAACACAAACTCAGCATTACGGAGCTAACGAAGCTGATGGAATTTCCATCCGAGGCCGTCTTCTCGGAATGTTGACCAAAGTTAACCAAACAAGCCCAACTGGCTTGAAAACACAGAATGATAGAGAATTCCAAGCTGAAAAGTTCGTGGATCCCGACCAAAGGTCCCACTAGACCAAAGTCCACGCTCCGGAGCTAACGGAATTGTCGAAATTTGATACCGAGCATGTTCACCAAGAATATTGACTGAAGTCAACAATTTCAAAATCTTAAGCTCTAAAACAAGGAATGGCCAAAAAGACTAAACAGATGGCCCGAGCACCGGACTATCGGTCTCAGCAAGCCATAAATGACTTGGGGTCGCTAGAGGCAAGCTCTAACAGTACGAGAAAGGCGAACATGCGTAAATGACCAGAAGGGTCATTACAATAATTCCATTGCTATCCATATCTCAACATAAAGGTTGGGTTAATATGGGTCAAAAACTAACCCTCAAAATTCAACAATAAATCTTGATTTTTCCTTTGAAGTCATCTTACTCATAAGATAAGGAACTTAAATATGATATTTTTGATGAAAATGAAACACGAATTGACCCTCAATTCATTAAAATTGATTGAAAAACTTTTAGGTGAAAGCTCTCTATTTCAAATATTCAATCCTTGATTCAACCCAAAATCCAAGATAAAGTAGCGGGAAAATCATTAATTTAGAAATTTGGAACTTACCCCCTTCCAATAATGAAAAAAATGCATCAAAAATCACTCCAATCCGAGCTCTAGAGGTCCAACAATAAAGGAAATAAGTGAAACCTCGCTAAATATGGCATGGTCCATGAGAGTTTGTCATTGTCAATGGCCTCAAATATGTCATGGTCAATGATTTCATACTATATCTTGAGTCTTTAAATCATTTAACGAGCACCTACTTTCTAGATCAACCCAAAGTATCCAAGAAGGATTTGATTAATCTATTTAAAGGAAAATCTTAGGATAACGATGAAGATGTTGTGTATTGATCTATACACAGGAACGTGACTCAGGAGAAGTAGGGTCAGCACTACCCTTAAATCTTTGACTACGACCAACCCTATATTTGATTATCGGCAGCATTTCAAGCTGCGAACCTCAATTAATCTATTCACATTTACCCTTAAATCTCATCTGACCCTTAAATCTTAGTTGATTATCGGCAGCTCAAAAATGCGATTGGGCATACATTCAACAACCAAAAAAAAGGTTGTGCATTACAAAAGAAAAACAACAAACAAACCAATAAATTGAAAAAAAAAGTATTAAATAACATATTAGCAATCGACTAATAATCTAAATATGAATATGTATACTTATTGAATCCGAGAAACCTAATTTCATTGGTCTTTTTAAGAAAATTAAGGAGTAAATCCAATTTCATGTGAAATTTCACTCGTATATGCAATAAACGAATCAACACATTAAAAATATAGTTAAATACCTTATTAGTAATCAAGTACTAACATAGTATCTGAATCCATATACTTATTGGTTGATAGAAATTCAATTTCTATGGTCTCTTTCAACAAATTCTGGAGAGAAAAATTAAGGATTAGATTTAAGTGAAATTTCATTTGTCTGCAAAAAATACTGAACAAAAATATTGAAAAAAGAAAGAAATACTTTATTAGCGATAATTACTAATGTAGAATCTAAATCCCTTCAATTGATTGACATAAATTGAAATTGCAGTGAAATATGTATAATGAATTGAGCAAAATCAAGAGAAATATAAGGAAAATACTTTCAATTGGGAGAAAATAATGGAGCAACAGAATTTATGTGAGAAGTCCCATTTTCTTTTACATTATCTTTTAATTTTGTTTAATAAACAAATTTCTTTCATCTCTTGTAACAAAACTACTAACAGATATGGTAAATACAAGACTACTGCTATATTTTGTAATATTGAGTGTTATTTATGTATATATATGTTATCCATGATACCCTATATTCATATATGCAATACTAATATTATAGAGGACTAAGTGATTTTCTTGAAGAAATGAACAGTCAATCCTCTATGATATCATGTCAGTATATTGTATATACATTATGATTATCATAGAGGAATGAGTAGTGTTTCTTGATGGAATGAACTAGGGGTGTTAAATATGGTTCAAAAGTTGATGGCCCACCCAACTTGTCCAAAATTTTATGGATTGGACACAAGATAATTTCATATTAGGTCAATTTTAGACCAACCCAACTTAACTTATTTTTAAAATGATCTTCAATATAGGTCAATACTAACTCAATTCTAACCCATATTTAAGATTTATTTTAATTTGGATTTACTTTTATTTTTCTTGAGATTTACTTTGATTTTTTTGTGGGTCGGGGTTTGGATCCTGAGACTCGGGTCTCGAGTCTCAAATCTGGGTTGGGTCTCGAGTCTTGGGTTTGGGTTGGGTCTCGAGTTTAGAATCAAGGTTGGGATCAGGTCCCGTGTCAGGATCAAGGCTTAGGTCTTGGATCAGGGTCGGATCTCGAGTCATGAGTCAACCTAGTTCTCGAGTCTCATCTAGGGTCGAAGTAAGGGTTGGGGATCGGGTCTCGAGTCTTGAGTCTTGAGTTCTAGGTCAAATTTGGGGCTCGAGTCCCAAGTTAGGATCGAGAATCAGGTCGTGAGTCTCGAATCTCAAGTCACAGTCAAGGTCGGGTCGAGGTCGAGTCCCGAGTCACGAGTCAGGATCGAGTGGAGGCCAGGTCCCGAGTCTCTGGTTAGGGTCGGATCATGGTCAAGTCTTGAGTTTGTGGTCAGGGCTAGGTCGAGGTCAAGTCCCGGGTCAGGGTCGATTTAAGTCTCGAGTTTAGGTTGGGTCTTGGGTAGAGGTCGAGGGTTTGCGTATGGAGTCTAGGTCAACGTCATTTTTTTTTACCAAAATCGACCTTCAGAGGTTGATTCTTTTAGCGTCAAAAATTGAGAAAATGCAAATCAACCTTCGAAGGTTAATTATTTTTTTTAATAAAAATTACAAAAATCAACCTCCCGAGGTCACTTTTTGCAAAAAACAAATGCAAAATATTAATCTCCAAAAGTCAATTTTTTATTTTTTATTTTTATTTTTTTGCAATTTTTTTCTTATAAAAAGCCAACCTCTAAATTTAAAGAACATAAAAATCGACCTCGAACCGGGTCTGGGTCTTAATTTTTGATTCAAGATTAGGGCTCAAATCTCGAATCAGGTCTTCAGTCTCATTTATCGAGTGTCGGGTCAAGGCTCGGTTCCTTGATCTCAGGTCATGGTCAAGTAGACTATTCAAAAAAAATGGGTCAAATTAGAGGAGTCATAACCCATCACATTTTTAGTCCATTTCAACACAATCCATTTTAGTCCAAGTAGCTTTAGAGCTTATTTTAGCTCAACCTATTTATTGACTCAACCCATTTTAACTTACTCAATTTTAGCACTTCCCACCCAATTGACACCCCTAGAATGAACCGGTCTTCTATGATAACCTGTTAGTATATGATATGCAGCATGTGGGTACGGTCTTCTATGATAACCTGTTATTATATGATATGCTGGGTATCATAGTATCCTTCAATTCATACTGATTTGATTTACTTTATGTAGAATAAGTTATTTTTTATAGTTGATATAGAAAAAGATAAAAATAAATATAAAGATGTACTATAGCAATCATCTTTTTTATTGATATAAAAAAAAGAGAACAAAATTAAAAGAGCCAACAAGTATGTAAAATTAGATTATGGAAAAAACAAAGAGAATCTGAGATTCGAATGCAACTGAAAAGGGTTTTTAAATCAAGTGGACCTCATTAGGTATTTTAACATTTTCCCAATCAGTCCAAAAAGGGAATAACTCTGTTCTGAATCAGAGAAGAGCTTATCACAAGCTGAAAGGGCACACAATCAACTGGTCCAAATAACTCTTACTGATTAAAAACATGAGGTTTGTTCTTATCAATTGATTCACAAAGAATCTTCCACTTGTAGGAAGTTCACGAATGGCAAAGAATGGTGAATGAGCTAATAAATTCTCTCGGCTGTGGAAACTGGACGCAAGAAAATAACAATAACAGTTATATTGTCTTTGCTGCCTCGTTCCGCAGCTTCTGTTGCTAGCCTCTTTGAACACATTCCTGCCTCTTTCACTGTGTCTCTGATTATGTTCACCACATCTCTCTCACTAACAACATCCCAAAGGCCATCACTCGCCATTACCTGATAAAGCAAATAAACATTACCCTTTTCCTTCAGCTACAACTATTATCACTATAAACATTTTAACCCAAACAAAACAGCACTGGAACTGTAACATCATAACTTGCATGACTATATAGAGATTGTTCAACTGCTGGAGCGATTAATTGAGAGTTGTTAATCAACCTTGGTACAGAGAATCCAGCAACATTATCAAGTCAAGATAAGAAGCAAAATAGTGACGAGAACGTCCAAATATACACAGAATAAAGGAGACCGGGGAAAGGGGGAAAATAAAGAAAAGAAAAAGGGGATTCACAAGATAGTGTGCTCTTTCTAGACACCAGGGGACATATTTCTCACCACACCTAGAGGGACCCTAATCTCCTATTTTCTCCTTAAGAATTATTCCATCCAGAACTGGCTGATAAATGATCCATCAAGTTATCTGGAGATAGAAAACTAGAAAGCTAGCAAACACTTGACCAAAAACCTTTCTGGCTTAATTTGGTGGCAAATTCCGCATACCAAACATCCTTAAGGGTAAAATGTTTTAATGGTATGCAACTTCAATTTAAATGGATGGCTACCACCCAAAGACAAGCACAATCAACTCACAGGCTTAGGCAACTCTTGATTGGAACAAGAATTCAAAGGTTTGGCTTTTGGACTCACTTTTCTTAACTAACAACAACTATGCATACCATACTAACAGGAAATCAGAAATTCTGCTGTCAAATTCCTCTCGCATACATCCATATTTTCCCATTTATGTGGCGTTTCATAGCCTTTTCTCTCTTATGAATGCCTTGAACTGACCTTGTGAGTACCCATCAAAAATCTAATGCACTTTACAAATTCCAATATCAGCATAGACTTTCGATCCCTACTCCACTCCCCTTCCCCACCCAAAATACTCGCGCATTAATATTCAACCCCCTATTAAAACCAGAGGAGAAAGGGAAGAAAACAAAACAGAAAGTCTAAATGTACCCATACATTTCAAAGTCAAAGTAAAAAGTCTGAATGTATCCATACATTTCAAATAGAGGAGATTCTAGGATTTTTAGAACATGGGTGCACCACTAAAAAAAGAAGAAAAAATGTATGTAGTGGGAATTGAACCCTAGACCTCAAGGTAAATAACCCAACCTTTAACCAAGTGCACCATTTAGTCTCTTTGTAGCATGGGTTCCAGCAGTTAACATTATACTAATTTTAAAAAATATATACATAAAATATCTAGTTTTACAGGAAGACCACGGGTTCCCGTGCCCCATTTTTTTAACCTAAATTTGCCCCTGATTTCAAAGTCAAAGTAATAAGAGTGGCCTCAAAGAGGAAGCAACAATGGTCAAGGAAACATAAGGCCTCAAACCAACAAATGATGTTAGTAACAAACCGGAGTCCACATCATTAGCTCTATGTTATTTGTCATTATATTTAAAGGAAGTTGAAAAACAGACCCTCATGTGGGAACTGATTGTACAACAACGCAGTATGTGCCCAGAAATAACTTGTTTTGATACAACCAGAGAATAAGAAGCTAAATCTAATAAGAGAACAACTAATTTGGTCTGGAAGTGGATAAAATGTTGTCACATATAAACATATAGACAGATTCACTACTAGAATTCAATAACAATAAGTAGTTATTGAAATATCACGGAGTGACATTTTCTTCTTGAGTAAACTAAGTCCCATAAGGATGGAAGATCTATTGGTTGTAATCCTTACAATATATTCAGCTTCGGCGGAAAGAGTAGTCGAAGTTATCTCAGGTTCCGCAGTTACAGCTGGCTTCAGATCATCATCGCCGATAGACCTTGTGACCTAGAGAAGTAAATGTAATCAGATTACTAAATGATAATACAACATCTATATTTTGGAAGATCCTAAATCACCAACTGTTTCTTCCTTTGTTTTCCTCACAAGGCCCGCCTAAATCACAACTGTTGAGATAATGTATCTATTTATAATTGGTCTCAGCCAAATACAGATCCATTGCTATTTGCTGCTAGTCTAGAGGTGTCGAGCACCCCTACATATAATTTTTGAATGTGAAATATTTTCCATACTTCTATAACACAAGTCATTAACTTACCATTCGTCATACAATTCATGAAGAATGAATCAAGGTAGTGCATTCAATGACTACTTATTCTGATATTAATACATTTATAACTTGTATAACAACTTGATCATTGAGATATCTAAACATTATATAACTGCTAATAAAGGAATATAATGCAGACACCACTTTCCCTTACTAAAAGGATGGGTTAATGTGTAAATACATTTGGAACATGCACCAGTGCCTCCCCCCCCCCCCCCCCTTTTTTTTTTTTTTGATGAAGCTTATTGGGAGTATCTGCTTCAAATGGAAATGGGACCAGAAGGAAAGTGAAAATCTTACAGACAAGGGATTCTCCTGATCAAAAATATAACAAGGGAACTACTCTAACCAACTGGGAAATTTGCATAAATGCAGACTTCCAGAATATATAAACACATATTGAAGGGACGAACAAGAACATCCAAGCCAAAGGTGAAAAATCGGCAAGAATTTGGTAAAAATGGAAGAAAAAAACAGCGTGCTCTGGATATTATGCAAATCATTAAGCAGTGCTATAAAAATATGTGAAACTGGAAAGACTAACCTGGAGAGCCGCATCACCCACCCTCCATGTATCCACTTGCCATTTGACAAGGCCACCTGCACGGATAATACGTTCCCGCTCCTCAAGACAACTTGCAACATGATCCTACAACAGTACCATATATTAGTGGAAATGCAAAGCCTTCTGATTCATCAGAAAGTTGGCTATGAAAATGAATGATCTCACCCTACTTAGAGCGTACGGGTTCCCAGATCGACACAAGATTGTTCTGCAATCACCAGCATTAGCAACAATAAGTTTGTTTCTGACAATAAGAGCAGCTATTGCAGTACAACCAGGGTGCCAACCTTTCTGAGCTGCTCCCTTGCGGTTGCGACAAGAATCAAGTTGTGTCCTGAATGCAACATCTGTCTTTATGAATGCTTCAAAAAGCGCATCAGAGGGACTGCAAAGTCATAAACATCCAAGAGTTGAAAGCCTTGTCTCTCTTAAAAACTTCTTGGTCAGTCATACGCAAACACAATTGAAGAAAAATCGCAAGTAAGTTAAGCATGTAAGACCTGCAAACTGAACCAAGATTCTGCAAAAATCCTGGTAAAGCTCCAGAGGAAAACTCAGCAGCTGCTGAACCTGTAGGCACACTAGTTAAGAATGCCATATTCCAGTTGAAGATGTTTCTACTTTCTAATAAGTTTCACTTACGAGAAATAAAAGGGCTTCATGGTGGCTGGTATCTCCTTTGTTTGCTTAACCATAAAGTACAATCACTTAGGTAAGAAAATTACTTTAGCATCCTCAAAACTTCACTTTAACATCATGAGTTGCTATTAGAATACCAAATTATTCAAATATTATTTTTTTTATAAGAAAAACATTATTCAATTTGACAGAGCTTGGAGAAATGGAAAGTTTATTTTCGAATACAACAAACTAAAAACATTAAGGAATCAAATGCCAACGCAATTTCCAGATCAAAGGGATGCTCTCTGCAATAATGCCAAATTAGAGCTGAGGTTGATATAGTCAAACAAAAGGAGTACACCAGTCAATCATTTTGTCAAACCCTTTTGGACAATTCACAAGATTCTGTTAAAAATACACTAGTAATAGCAAGATATAACTGAAAGCAAACAAATCTTCTTTCCTAGATTTATTCCATCATCCTGCAACTCCATGCAGTGAGACCTTATAATTTATGTTCTTAAGTAACTGAAATTTAGCAAACCATCCATCTAAGGTTGGCTTTGTGGCCACTCTATCTTATCCCAAGTTAACCAATCCCCGGTCCCTCTCAAAAAACAAAAAGTTAGAATCTTATCAATTCATTGAGTAAAGAACATAAGGCCAGAATGATAAACCTCCAGCGGAGTTGTCTTGCAATGAGGAATAACTGGATAATGTTGATCTGACATTAAAAACGACTAACTACACGTTCCTCCCCACAAAGAAATCAACAACCAAGTGGTCCCAACAAGACATATAGAAAGCGAAGGCACTTTGCTATTGATACAAAGGGATAGGGAAGAAAAAAGAAGAGGGCTAAAGCTGTAAGCATGTCCCCACCTTCTTCCCTAATGGCATGCCCTTGTCCATTGAAGCGTACAAATGTTAAAGCTGCTTGTGCTTTCCATGGTAAGGATGATTGTTTAGCAAATGGAGAAGTAAATAGATTTTTTAAATAGGATTCAGCACTGATAAGGCATTAATTTATTTATATAAACCATCACCTGGTAAAGTTACAATTAATTAATCTTATGTCTGACTATTCATCAACATTTCCCACATTTTGTGGTAACAAGTAACTTCCAGCCCTTTACCACATTCTACAAACCATAAAAGGAAATTGTTTTACTCGCTTATCATGTTGAATATTTAAGTACCTTTCTTTTTTGGATTTTTCTCAAGTAATCTCTATTTTTACAGTTAAAAGAAAACAAAAAAGCTTTAAGAGGAACATGCGGGATTACTATACCTGGTACCTGTTGCTGGTGGGAGGTGGCAGGTATCCCGTGGATTTAGTCGAGGGTGCGCGAAAGCTGGCCCGGACACCACGGTCATCAAAAAAACAAATGTTATCAAGATAATCAGAATAATAGAAACAACTACTTTATAAAGGCATAATACATAGATAGACACCTTAACTTGGCTTCAACTGGCAACTTAACACTCCAATTTTGAGAATGCGCATCTAGACACCTCAACTCATCCCCACTGTCTCGTGAGCACTGACGTGGCACATGAATTTTGGAGGTGTCTAGATGGTCATTTTGTAAATTGGGGTGATCAACTGACACAGTAGAGACGAGTTTGAGGTGTCTAGATGTGCATCCTCAAAGTTGGAGCTTTTGGTTGCGAGTTGAGGCCAAGTTATGGTGTCTATCTATGTATTAAAAAAGGGGCAGCCCGGTGCACTAAAGCTCCCGCTATGCGCAGGGTCCGGGGAAGGGCCCGACCACAAGGGTCTATTGTACGCAGCCTTACCTTGCATTTCTGCCAGAGGCTGTTATTATTATTACTATCTTAGCCTGCATTGCTCGAGTTTTGTTACTGCTATTACTATATACAAGTGCAGAAAAAGTTGTATGATATTAGTCACAATCTTCCCTGTTCTTCAAAAACCAAGTAGTAAACACATGAGGTAATATGATATCAACGTGGTCCCCCCAAAATTACTAGACACCCACATTTACAGCTCGTTCAATCTGACAAAGCTAATGAGAACATTCAGTTAGGGTGTGTGTACAAAATTATTTATTCTCTTCTAAATGATAGTTAACCTAAGGGTAAAATGGTAGAAATTAAGAAATTTGTTCAATCCCATTCCCTTTACCATCCTATTCCTTTTTTCCCACAAGTAGAATACTCAGTGGTCATTCAATTCAACAATAAGAATCACAACAGAGAAAAGGACTTGGTATCCTACCTCGATGACCATCAAAGATTGCAAAGATGTGAATATCCTTTTCATCAAACAACTGAGGCATAAGGAAGTGTCTATCTTCCATTGTTTCCCTTCTCCCACATGATGCAAAGGAACCCCAAGACAGAACTGGACTATATACATGATCATCTGAAGAATCCAGCCATGTGCTAGCAGCAAGGGCAGTAGGAACCCTTTTCAAAAAGTCTTTACCTTGACTGAACCAGCTAATATTCTCCTGATAGCTTTGGAAATTTGCAGCATCAACACCATTTGAAGAAATAAAAGATTCACCTGAGGCCCTCTCCATACAGTTCCTTCCAATTTCATGTTCCAGAATGGAATCAATTTCCACAACAATATCATCAAAAGAAGGCCTATTTTTCGGATCGTTATCCCAACATCCTTCTATCAAAGAGACTAAACTTGCTGGAGCACCAGATTGAAGATCAGCTAGAACAGGTCGTAAGCCTTCAGATACAACGGCTGCAGTAAGTTGCTGCTCAGTGTAGTTCATTTCAAGTACAGTATGGGCCTGTCATATATAGATATGGGAAGCAGAAAGCATCTAAGATGTATGACAGACTAAATCAACTGCTCATAATTCTCTTTCCAAATGTAAAAAGGAATCATGTATTCGGAAAAACAGTTCCGTGAATTAAAAGCCAACTCCCATCTTGTATGTGAAGGAGCAAAACTGAGAGTTCTCTGACATTTCAAAAGGAGAACCGCATTCTATGAATCTTTATAACCATAAAATTGCTTCTATCTAGTACAGTGATCAGACATAAACTAAATTAGAAAATACACAACTAGAATGAGCATGCCTTTGATCAGTGTAATAGACAACAATTCATTTATTGTAGCAATAAATATGCATTTAACATCTCATACAGGAGAAAAGGAAATGAAGGTTAAAACATACCATCCATTCTCAAGAAAATATCTTTTTCTATTGAATCTTCTCATTGGATCATTAATATTCCTATTATAGCAGATGCTATCACACATACAATCATACTTACCTACTTCTCCTTCGACCTTTTCCATTGTTATAGTAGCTAATGGATAAAAAATTATGGTTAAAGCAATAGGTGAGACTCACCCTCTTCCCTCATTACTTTTAACTTGAGTCCTACAGCCCAGAGTATTCATACAATTTAATATATATTAGTACATAAATCAAGAACCTATTGGTCTATCTTAGTCGGGTGGTCTATTCCTGTGTAGAACCTAAGAATGGGACAGTATTTTTTATTTTTTTTTGATACTGGTAACTTTCTAAGAATGGGACAGTATTGCGGCAGTTTATATCAAATAGTCACCAGCGGTTTTTTGCTCAAAGGGAGTCCAGATTAATGCGCTGATGCGTCATCCCTTTATGGCTTTAAAAAATCTCTAAGATCATGGTTTCGCCATTTCAGCACTTTGTCCGGGAATTCGACATACTTCCAAGTGAAGCACATCGTTCAGTATTTCAAATACATTCTTTTGACGGCAAGCATATTTTCTTGATCATTTATGTTGATGACATTTTCATAATAGGTGATCATAGAAATATCACTCCAGTTAAACAATATCTCCAGTTATTTTCAAACTAAGGATTTTTGGAACTTGAAACACTTTTGAGGCACCGAAAGGCACAATTCGGTAGTGGTTTTGTCATTTCATAATGAAAGTAAAGTCAGATATATTGGAAGAAACTGGTATGAGGGACTGCAAACCTACTGATACCCTAAGTTGCGCCGACTGTTCAGTTTTGGTGCTGCACCCGTGTCGACACGACATGGGTGTGGGTGTGGGTGTTGGATCCGTATATGGTCAACTGATTTTGGGTATTTTGACCAAAATCGATCAAGAAATTCGAGACATATACAATGATTTCCAAAACAAAAGCTAGAGTGAAATCATAGTTCAGGCATATGTTATTTTTATTGTTAAAAGATATTTTTATTAAAACGTCCGCAACCAGAACGTGCTTTACAGGTCAACATCACTGCTGAATGTGCAATGAACTCAAGAAATCTATCATGGCCTCTATATCATTTGCAATAACCATGTTACACCAAAAGAACAGTAAGGAGATGCATTTGTACTTAATAATAATTACAGATTCAAACTTGCTCTCAAAAAGTCGTGCATTCCTTTCCTTCTAAATAGTTTATCATAACTTAGGCATATTTTTATAACTCTATTAGTCGATATTGAATTATTTTTAGCTTAGTCCCCACACCCGTATCCATGCCTAGATCTGTACCCTTGAATCTTAAAATTTAGAGGGAAAAGGGTCAAAAATACCCCTCTACTTTCATTTATTAGTTAAGTTTGCCCTTCGTCATACTATAGGGCTAAATATACCCCCGCCGTTACTGAACTTAACAAATATACCCCTCAATTGGATTGTTTCCCCCAAATCAATCAAAATTACCCAATTTCAATTAAAATTATCCGATTTCCCTCTTTTAACCCGAACCTGACCCACTAAACTAAATAAACTCATACCAAATTAAATCCCAAAACCCATCTCTCCAATCTTCCATCTTCTACACATTTAGCTATTATTTGAAATATCATTACCTAACCCAATTACAACAAGACAATTCAACTTTACTTTTCTAATGTTGCTATTGTCTTTTGAAATCATCTAAACTGTGAAGGCGGGAGTAAGCAATGTAGGTGATAAATGGGTATCAGTTATCCACGTTATAATTCCTTAAACAATGTAGGTGAAAATTTGTTCTCAGTTGTTCACTTTATAAAGGCTTAAAGCACTTAGACCAGATTGTAATCGAAAAAGAGTACCTAATAATCATTTTTGTTGCTTGGATATGGTACTGACTAGCTATGATTTCATCATTTTTCAGAACCTAAAGACGGATAGTGAAATTTGCAGAACTATGATATTGTGAATGAGAAAATATTATTATGCCAGAAACAAATTTAGAACACAAAAGCAGAAGCCTCAGATGATAAAACCAGCAGCTCAAGTTTAATTTTGACACGAAAGTTTGGGAGATAAAGAAGATTGGAGAGATGAGTTTTGAGATTAAATTTGGTATGAGTTTATTTAGTTTAGTGGGTCGGGTTCGGGTTAAAAGTGGGCACTTAGATAATTTCAATTGAAATTGGGTAATTTGATTGATTTGGGGAAAATCATCCAATTTAGGGGTATATTTGATAAGTTTTGTAACGGCGGGGGTATATTTAGCCCTATAGTATGAGAAGAGCAAACTGAACTAATAAATGAAAGTAGATTTTTGACCCTTTTCCCAAATTTAAATCATGAAGGATCCGATATCTAGATCCGCACCCGTGTCGAACACCCACACCGAGTCCAAGCAACTTAGCTGATACCCCAAAATGTTTAACTTGTTCCTGGAGAAGGAGCCTCTAAAGGACAGGTTGATACGGGAGACTTGTTAACTAACTCCTCTCATAATTACACGAACCGATATCTCATTCAATTTTACTGTGCTTAGTCAGTTTCTCCAAGCTCCTTGCAATAGTAAATGGAGTGTTGTAATTCGCATTCTTAGAGGTCTCATAGAAGAACTGTTATATGAGAACAACGCACATGTAAAGATTGTTGAGTATTTTTTATGCAAACTGGCACGATCTCCTTTAGAAGACGATCTACCTCATAATATTGCATTTAAATGGCGGTAATCTGATTTCCGATATCTTGCTAAAGTATGGCCAGATCAAGTGTAAGGTATCTAGCAATAGATTTAGCCACATATAAGCTTATACGATTAAAACCGCTCTATCAAGAATCACTGAAGGAAAGAATTAATAACACTAATTTGTTAACAATCAAACCACAATATATATGGTTTCATACCCCGTGTTTCACGGAAGACCAAAACAGATAGGGATATTTGTCAATTTTATCAAAAGATCAAATCATTACTACTGTTATTAGTTTCGTCAATTCAAATGAATACTTTTTTCAATATCCTTACAAACAAAAATACAAGGTAAGGCTGCGTACAATAGACCTTTGTGGTCGGGCCCTTCCCTGGACCCTACGCATAGCGGGAGCTTTAGTGCAACGGGCTGCCCTTTTTTGATATCTTTACAAAATCATTTCGAGACTAACGAATACCCTTCGCAACAAGATGGTAGCATAAAATATGTTTAAAGTAAAGTGTTAAGATATGCTCCTTCCATTTCATCCTGTGTCTTAACTTGACTAGGCACAAAGTTTAAAATGTAACGAAGACTTTAGAATCTTGTGGTTTTAAACTAAAGGTGTGTATAACATACCAAAAATACCCTTTGTATATTGTGGACTTAATAAGTCATGTCATTCTTACTAGGGAGTGTCACTAAAGATAAAATGGAAATGTTGGAATTATAAATTTACTAAATATAGCACCCAACGGTGTGGCCTAGTGGTCAATGAAGTGGGTTAAAGAACCATGAGGTCTCAGGTTCAAATCCCAGCGGAGACAAAAAACACTAGGTGATAAATCCCATTTGTTCAAGCCTTGGTGGACAGAGTTACCTGGTACCTGTTGCTGGTGGGAGGTGGCAGGTATCCCATGGATTTAGTCGAGGTGCGTAAAAGCTGGTCCGGATACCACGGTCATCAAAGAAAAAAGGAAACTTACTAAATATAGAAAAAGGTATTTTTTTTAAATAGACTAAAAAGGAACATAAGACTCATGAATTATAATGGAGGGAGTAGCAAATGTACTGTAATATCAATTTGGTAGATCCACTACAGTAAATTAGGAAGATTCTCCGCATCTCACTATGTATTCATTATAATCCTTCCAATTTTAGAGCATGTGTCCATCAATATTTAAAGTCTCAATAGCTTGAGAGAATAATCAAGCTGGGTATTACCAATTTTCTTCCTCTCTTCTTCTCATTCTACATTCTGGAAAGACCTTCATTTATGTTGTGCATAGTTGTTTACCCAACAAAAGGAAATAGAACTGAAGAATAACCACTTACCTAATAGAGGTTCATTTTTTTATTTTTATGAAAGGTAAAATTTACCTTAAACTTGATAGGAATAAAGGCTGACAATTTGCTGGCCCAAACTAGATTGAGATTGAGGTGTAACAGTATGGTAAAAAAATGTTGACAATTTCGGGAAGTGAAAAAACACCAACCTGTGTCTCAGCACGAAGATCAGTGTATGGAACTACGCCAGTAAGAAGCTCGCTGCAACATGATGAAACCACAAGCTCTTAGAATGTAGAAATACAATAATACATTTCACGAAAAGTTCCCAAATAAAAGAAATGTCAAGAGTTAGTCCATGCATGTTTTGGCATCAACTACAAACTGAGGACAGGTTAATCCTTGCTTCTGCAAGCAGCCCCATCGACGTATTTGACAACATCGCATTACAAACAAAAGAGAAAAGGATATGCGAGTAGATTGGAGACGATACAACAAAACTAGCTCATTATGGAAACAACCTGGTCTTTGTCATGATCCATTAAAAAGAAGATAATAATAGAAAATAAAAGCAATGCTGCTGCAAACATCGAACCGAGGGTCTAACGGAAAAAAACCTGTCTGCCTTCTCAAGGAACGGGTAAGGTACACTCTATCCTCCCCAAACCCACCTGTGGGATTACACTGGGTTTGTTGTTGTTGTTGCGGCTGCAAACTGAGATGTGTCTCAAATGATTATAATGGGACACACAAAAGTTTCTGAAACCACACTTCCTGGAATAAATTTCAGAGGCCGTAAGAGGTCACACAATCTTCTACTTGCATGAGTAACCCATACAGAGTTCTTAAATTCTTATCACAATATTGTGGAGGTGATAAGAGGTATGTCACTTAGAAAAGCTAATATGTTTGGTTCAATAATTAAGACTCAAACACAGGACTTGGGCAGTTACACATGAAACATCTTGCATGCAGAGTCTGAAGAAGTCAGTTATATCCATGTTGGGGAAAACAATGCCTCAACAACTTTTGACAACTCAGAAGGCCTTTCTGTGAGAAATTCTTCTATCTGATAATAATTAGGGTTATCAAAAAGAGAAAAATACACAGTAGCTGATTAACTTGCTTCTACACACAAGAATCTCGACAGATCCATGTGGATGCAGGGATAGGACATCAAGATAATGAGGTAAAGTAGCTGACAGTCTACAAAAGCTGGCATTAATCATGAAATCAACATCATTAAATGTTTCGAGCTTGTTTATGTAATTGACTATTTTTGAAAGACAACAAGTTCACATAATTTGCTAAGTTTACAAGAGCTACATGGTGGACAAGTAATCAATCCAGCTTTGCTAAGCAAGCAGTGGACATGATGTAAACATCAACCAGCTATTATCCAGGAAATTTACCACTGTTTGTGACAGATATCAAAAGAGAAATATCTACCTTGCAATATCACCAAAACAATGATTCTTCAACTGAAGATCCTCAACTGAAGAAACCTTGATGAAGTATCTGTTAGATGAACATTTGAGATGGTCTAGGGTAGACCAGAACATGTTTCGGAATGTGAATGGATGAGTTTTCACTTGCTAGAGACAGATTGTTTTACCCTATATGGAGCACGTGTCATGTTTGTGCTGACCTTTTTTCTCTAGAGTTTATATACAGCTAAATATTTATTTGGATTAGAATCATTTTTTTTGTAGAAATATTAAACCCTGTGTGCTTCCAGACTTCTCACCACTCCATATTCATGGAGAAGTCCAGCCAGGCATTGTGACAACAAAGCAGTGATGCTAAAGCATATAGGAAGCTACTTGTTTAGAAGCAAAACATCCAAACAGAATATATTATACACCGAAAACAGGCAAGTAAACTTGCAGAATCTAGTAGCAGGCAAGTAAACTTGCAGAATCACTTGCATTTCCCTTAGTGATGCAAAGCAGCTGGTGACCGCAATACTTACTTCACTGTTATTCCAAAGCTATATACATCAGACTTTTCAGTGTGTATCTCTTTCCTCAGCACCTCTGGTGCCATGTAAATAAGTGTACCAACCATATTCCTCTTATGGAAACCTCCAGTTGGCTTGCCAGTCGATTTCCAGTTTTCAGTGGAAACTAGTTTAAGATTCTTTTTGTATTCGGACAAACCAAAGTCAGCGAGATGTGGTTGTAGCTGTCTATCAAGCTGCAGAATAGCAAAAAATATATCAATGAAAGTAATATCATGAGATAATTGGGAGAGGGATCTTGAAGGGTTTAAACTTATTTAAAGTAGACAATGATATACATAAAAACTAAAGAATCAGGAAGATCAAAGACATTACGAGAATGTTTGCTGGTTTCACATCCCTGTGCACGATCCCAAGGTTATGTAGGTACTGTAAGGCCTTTGCTGTAAAAGGAGAGAGCATTGTAAATTTTGCTAAAATTGAATTGATTCATCTTCATTTACAGAAGAATAAAAGAGAGAAATCAAAGTAGCCTAGACAATTCAATACATTTCCTATGTAGCCAAAAACAGCAGGGTAGCTGGTGTGCTTGATATCAAAAGCGTTAGGAGAAAGAAATGCCATTTAAGCAAACATCTTTCATGCTTAAAGCCATTTGGAAAGATAGCCAGTTTTAGGGTAAAACCGAGAAAGGAGGAAGAGTGTGGTTTATACATAACTTTAGTAGGAAAAAACATATTAGCTAGCACATTACTCTTTCATCAGTAAGATCTGCAAATGTAACTGGCACTCAACAAGATGTGATGGCATTTCCTGAAACGTCCTGGTATTCACTTCACCTCCTCCAAATTTTCTCTTGCACTCCCACCACCCAATGATTTTTCTTTCTATATATTTCATCATGGTTAAACAAATTCTCAACAGTTGATCTAAATACTAAACTACAAAATCTCATAGCAGTCCAGGTGTCTAGTAATGATTCTAGTGTCATCCAATGCCCTTTCTTTCCCTTTTTAGCCCATATGTGTCATCTACTATGAATGACAATCTGATATTGTAGTCTTCAAATAGAAGCTTAATTATTATTTTTTTTTTATAAAGATGGTGTCCGGGCCAGCTTGCGCGCACCTCGACTAAATCCATGGGGGCACCTGCTACCTCCCACCAGCACATGTCTATCCACCAAAGCTTGGACAGATGGGAAAATCACCTAGTGGCTTTTGCCTCCGCTAGGAATTGAACCTGACATCTCATGGTTCTTAACTCACTTCATTGATAAATATTTGCGTAATCACATTCAATAGCATAGCATTCTCAATGCAAGTTTCCACAATATTAATTGCTCACATGATCCGTCGTGGAAAATGTCATAAATTCTTTGGAATTACTTTACATTATTAACCTTATTAGATAGGTTAAACATCCCTACATTGAAGAAAAAAGAATTCTGTACTATCCATGATTACGCGGAAAAAGACAAGCAGCTGGAAAATGCACATGCATGACACACCTAGACGAGCTGCGATTTCAAGTGCCTGTCTGATACTTGGGCTCCATTCATCCACGTGTATTTTCCCGGCAAGATTTCCAGACTCATAGTATTCAAAGAAAAACATGTAATTTGGCGGCTTGGCATGCGCCCCCACTAGCTTTGCTATCCCCCAATGATCCAATGTGCTATATCCAAAAGACATTTTAACAAAAAATTCACAAACAAATAAATTAACTAAGCTCAAAAACATAACTCATGATATTCTTGTACGGAAACACAACAACAAGTAGGGAGTATTCCATATGGCTTATAAGGTAGATATTCTAGCTTTGCCAATCAGAAATGGTAATTTTGTATATCATTCTTTTTCTTTTTCAAGTGATACAATTTGCTACTTCTTCTGTTTCAAGAAAATGAAAGGTTTGGAGTGTGGGATCAAATCTTCTACTTATTAGTCTCAACTCTGACATCGAATTCTTAATCTTCTAACTAGAAATTACATAATCAAGAACTGATAAAAAGTACAATAAATACCAATTTTTATTATTAAAATATTTAGAATATATGAAAATGTTTTGGTCAAAATCTTTTACCTTATCAAAAAAAAAAGAGTTTGATCAAATAAAAAGGTGTTTGACTACCCACATTTCATATCAAGACACTCAAAATTTTATTATCATTACTTTTTTTAGGATTGTTGGTGTGTGGGGTTAATTCACTCAAAGCAATTGAACAAAGCTCAATCAAAACCCACACACACCAACAATTTGCTCATAAGTAAGAACTACTTGCTTTGCTGTTCCAGTATGATCTACTTTACTATATAGGGGAAACACACAAAGAAACGAATTAATCAAACAAAATAACGGGAGGAAATTCACCACAATAATTGCAGTTCTTTATGGAATTTGTCAATATCTTCAGATGTGGACAAGATAGGTTTTTTTACAGCAACTCTTTTACCATCAAGAATGGCTTCATACACCACACTTTCAGCCCCTGTAGAGCAATCAAGATTAGTAAAATTGGTATATAGTTGCATGCCTGTAGAGATTTCAACTGTAAAATGAATAAGACCTCGAGCAATAGGCTGAGACAGAGAATAAGAAGGAGGAGGGAGATGAATGGGGATTCTTTGGCTGGTACAACACCCACGAATGCATGTGTTAGGTTCCAAGATTTCCAGGCCCATCTTCAACAATTCCCTGTCTTCTCTTCCTCGTCAAATAGTATCAAGATTGCAGCGAGGAAGAGAAATGGGAATGAACAAGTGACCATATTCTCTCAGTTAAAGGTGGACCCAACGACCCAATTGGACGAACTTTCCGCGTTTGGTAAGCAAGTTCGTCTACCATGGCCCACTATATGATCAAATACGCATTTTTGCCAGATAATAGCCTTTTCGGAGCGCCCTAAAAAATAGGAAATCAGACACGAGCAATGTTTCATTGAGGTTTGCTTCCGTTCTTTGATAAAATTACTCAATCATCCCTGTATATCTATGTACTGTCATGGTATCATTGAGTTATGTTTCAGTTCTTCAATATTTTAATTTAAAAACAGTTAAAAAAATAGTCATAATTTAGATACAATTTTTTAAAAAATTGCAAAAAGAGAAGAAATTATAAAAATATATTTTCTACTAATTTAGAGTTCAATAAATAAGCTTGTGACTTTAATAATTTTCTCTTAATTATTTCTTATTTATTTCTTAAAAAAAGAGTTCAGTCATATGTGACACTGACATGGTATCAATATACCGATAAAGTATCCTAGAGGATTAAGTTCAGTCATATATGATACCGACAGGGTATCAATATACCGATAGAGTATCACAAAGGATTAAGCTTGTTGACACCCAATTTTGTCCCTCTTCTTCGTCATTTTACTCATTCAAGAGTCTATTTTGCCCACGAGGATCAAAACACCTTTTTTTACTCATTTTTTTAAATCAAATTTTGTGTTGATAAACATTATTCGCATTATTTTGATATTATTATTATTATATAAATCTTCAGTTGCAAATGTATTTATATTTTATTTACTTACTCTTTTGCATTTATCTATTTTTTTAATGTAAATACTTGAGAAAGTATTTTAAAGTTACTATTCGTGAATTACAAAATATAATTGTAGCATTATTATATTTAATAATATTTTTTTACGTAGTAGTTTTGTAGTTATCAATTTTATATATTTGGGTAGAATTTTATTTAGTATTGAGCATTAAATTCAAATTCAAATTTTTGCAAATCTTTTCCTATTTAGAAAAATTCATTTTCCTTTCATGAGAGGAATATAATTTATTTTCCTTCTTCAAAAATAACTCCAAAAGATCTTGGTATCTAATTTTACTCTTCTCTCCAATGTCAATATCCCCAAAAATCACTCCATAAGATAATTTTTTTTCCCTACTTTCACTCCCTCTCCCAACGTTCCCTTTTTTTCTTCTTAAGAAGCCAATGCCATTCTTCATTGAAGGCATTCAAAAGAGGGGTTTAGCTCTCAACCATTTTTTTCATTAACTTTTCTTCCTCTCCAAGGGCTTGGAGAGATTACAAAATATAGACAACACACACTTTACACGTAGGGATATACTTGATACCCAGAATAAAGAGAGCAATGGTTAGAACCGATTTTTCTGGTAAAAAAAAACAATCTTCACTCGTCTTCCTTCAAAGTCCAAAATGCAGCTACATCATCTGTACTCGCTGCCGTAAAAGTTCAACACCAAGTCACGGGCTAACCAAAACCAACTGCCATCCTGGATCTCTAAAGCAATGTCTCGCAGAGGTCTCATTTGAGGATGCCGGTGTGGTTCACAACCTTCATGGTTCTGATCGCAAGAGGCTTAAAGGTCCATTCTTTACCTTCTATTTTTCATTTATTGAACTTGTATGGGTATCTTTCTTTCATGCTATAATATAAATTTCAGTTTGATCTTTTGGATACCAAAGTAGCTCCTTTTTTCTTGTTAAACTAGTAGGAAATTTCACATGAGTTTACTGAGAATGTTTTCACCTGTGTGTATGCTTACATGCCAATGGAGTTCTTGCTTAGTTGTGACATTTTTCTATTTTATTTATTTAAAGTTTTGCTACTAAACCAAAATATATTATTCGTTAGCCAAATGAAAGTCACCGAGTAAGTATAAATTGGGTGTTCATCGTTATGCATTTTCAACTTGCACTGGATCCTTGGACTTGTTATTGATTGTTTAATAAGCTTTAATGTGTTTGTATCACTTCCATCTTGATTTGCTATGCTAATTGATTCAGGTAAATCATATGATTTTGTCCTTTGTTAAACTAGATTTGGAACAAATGTGCACTACAGTAACCTATCAATAATTATCGTGAGATGATTTTCAAATAAGGGTTGGATTTGACATAAAAAAAAATGAGAATTTGGACCTAGACCTATGATGGCCTAATTAATTAATTTAATCGCGATACGATGTACCCATTTGTTTTAAATCTTGTTACTGTCAAGGAAAAGAGCAGAAAAGCTCTTTTAAAATCTTTTTCCTTATGTGCTTACTTTATAAACAATCTTTGTTACTTTATTAGTTTAATTAGTTAAACACTAAGAGCAGATATACGCTCACCATTTGGATATTTTTCGCATGTCACTATGATGGTGTCGCTTAAAGTTTAACTATGGCGAGTGGAGGAGTCAACGCATAAAGCAAAGCTTAAAAGGAATCATCGCCTCCAAAGGGGGTAAGGTACGTTTCGGGATATGATGACAAAAAGGCAGGATATAGCTGACTTCTTGTATGAAGCGCACATATAGCTTTACAAAAATAAAGCAACTCGTTACTCCCTTCTTTTCTAGTTTTTATATGTCATTCTTTTAAAATTCTCAAAGGCTTGACAACTTTTGTTATTATGTTAAATTGTCGGTATGCTTTCCTATAATTTAAGTATTAAAGATAATTATTTTTTAGCTTTACACTATTTTCAAATGTTGAAATACTTTACTTAGTAATCTTGAATAATTTCTTTACTAATTCTTTTAAGTCTTTTTTTAAGACGTTTAAGAGAGTCGATCATACAAAAATAGAATAGAGGGAGTAATATCGCATTGGGCCCATTTTCAGCCTCGCTATACCTAATTTCTCTCTCACACACACACATACTCTCTATCTTAACTTTACTGTATGTGTTGTTAATTTGTTGTTTATTTTAGTTTCTTATATTATATTTGCCACCAAAATTAAGGTGGCATACGCTTTACTAACATTTTCTTCTTTTTTTTGTGAGATTTTATAATTTATGGGATCAGTTAGAACAACACTAGGCTGAAAGGAGAATAATGTAAAGGTATTTTTTATTAATTTGACGCTTCGCCAACAAGGTTAGTCTCTTGGTCTTCACAATCCTTATGTCCCTGAATATGTAGTTGTGTGCGTAAGTTAGTTTTATTTTTGTTTATTATATTCTATGTCATTTGAGTGCTTTAAATATTATGTTTGGAAGCGATCACGTTAGTTCTCTTTGTCTTAATTGTTAATATTGCATGTATTTTATTTTCTCTATTTGGTGGCCTGCAAAGCATGATTTAATTAATTATACTCATGAACCTTGTGGTTTTCCTAACGTGTCACTTGTCAAATTTTGCATGTTTAATCACTTTATCACCTAGATTCGTATTCATTAGATAATAATTTTGTCACTACCCAAACCGTCATGAGTGACACCCACCCAACCCCCGAATGAGCGAACCAATAGAGTTCAACCCTTAGCCTAGACTAACAGCCTAAAACCAGCAACAAAAAAGTAAACTAGCAATTCAAATCAGCAAGGAACTATATCATTAAAATTATCCTGCGAAAAATCCCCCTAGAAACTGAAAGTCGCAGTACCAAATGATTCTACCAACATATAGAGCACGGGGATGCAACCCCAAAACTTAAACAATAAAAGAGTTAGTCTAAGCCCGAAACATTTGGGCTATAACTCAAAAGACAAGCATCAAGACGGCTTGGTCGAACGGCTCACCCTTGATATCTTGGAACAGTCCGGCCTACAGGTGAGATCGTGCGTCAACCTCCGGAAGATTTCCTGTACTCACAACAAAAACAAGCAAGTGCAGTATCAGTACACAACCACCGTGTACTGGTAGGATCATCAGTCAGTTTCTAAATGAATAGTGTATAACCAGTACAACAAATCAAGTAATTAGTATGGAAGACATGCAACAAGTCAACAGACCCTAGACTACAAGTCTCTACCTAGCTTGTTCCCGCATGAAATCCATCTCTTATAACGCTAAACCACAATCATATACCAATAACTATACCCTTCCGTCTAGTCCGGACCCACCCTGGGATTCCCTCTAAACAACACCTAAGTGTCAATGAACAACCCGGCCAACTCCAAGACCAACTCGACAATTATAACCAAAATTTCCCGGTCACTCAAAGCCCACCAAAACAAGTATCACATTTCAGTAAAACAGCTCAGTCCACTCACGGAACCAATAACTGTCAATGCAATACAACAATAACAATGCAAGGATGCAGTAAAATAAACCCGTACCAGGCGTGGTACCCGAGCCAACCGTTAGTATCCCGTACCAGGAGTGGTACCCGAGCCAACCGGTAGTATTCCCATACCAGGCATGGTACCCGAGCCAACCGACTGTCAATAATCCACAGTCAATAGATGAACAAACAACTTGTAAACCAACAAGCAACACACCATTCAATTCACAGACTGTAAAACAGGACCCTTAGACATTATACACAATTCTTCTAAGCAATGTAATTAATACAAGCACTTAGATAAGAGTACAAACATATACCACATTCACAGGAATCGTAAGCCATCACCTTCCTCGAAATGATCCAAGCTCTACTCAACCCGAGCTTTCCCGTGTTCCGAATTCTTTTCTCGTTCTTGGTCTAAAATAATATACAAGTACATGAAATTAACAAACAAGGCCTGCACATTATCCAGATTAGAC
Source organism: Jaltomata sinuosa (assembly GCA_003996215.1). Lineage (NCBI taxonomy): Eukaryota > Viridiplantae > Streptophyta > Magnoliopsida > Solanales > Solanaceae > Jaltomata > Jaltomata sinuosa. The sequence continues at coordinate 116,980 of QJPP01003041.1, forward strand.
CAAATCCCAGAACCCCAGGCCACCCATGATCATTCCACCCTTTTCCCGGGCTTTTCCACCATTAATTTCGCTAGTTCTATTATTTTCACGGATAAAAATAGAGAATTTAACAACATATGATCATTATATTTCACTTTTAATAATACCCAAGACTTTCATGTTTAGAATCCCCTTTCTTCCCCGGATTCCACCATTCCTAGGTTATTCCAACATTTCCCCAAGTTCCCTCCTAGCAATTCTACCGCATAGGAAAAGTAGTACGAAGTTTGGGGAGTAGAAACCTTACCTTAGGGAAGAAAAACGATGAAAATAGAGGAAAAACGCCTGAAATTTCCCTAGTTCTTCTCCCAAACAAATTATAGAAAACTGAATTGTTTTGGGAAAGTTTCTGCATTAAAATCCCATCGGCCCGCTACAGCGGTCCCCGCTCCGATATAGCGGTCCTGCTATAGCGGTCCCCACTTCGATATAGCGCTCGTCACGGATAGAATGTCCAGAAATCTCCAAAATTTGGTCATTTTACAACGCACTTGCTTCCCCCAATGACCCAAAATAACCCCTCCACGTCAAACGCAATTTCGAGAGTTCTACTTACCCAAATTCGATTCTGAATAGTCTCCCGGACTCCTTTATGTCTTGGCTACGTGGAAAACTAGCTCAAACAAGACACCTAACCCAATCCTTACCCGGATTTCCCTAGACTCCACCTCGCTCCAAATCCGACCGAGTCTAGCTTAGCCCAGAATTTTAAACTCCCCAACTCGGAGTTTTCTAACTCTAAAACTTAGCATGATTGGACTACCCATAACGACGGACCCAATCATTACAACAAATACCAATTTACCCATCGTTCATCCCCGAATTTATGAAAATATAGGAGAGTAAGTGTAGTATCTGAATCCTCAAATAACTGAGGGTACTTGTCCCCCATGTCTTTTTTAGTTTCCCAAGTGGCTTCCTCAATCGGATGATGCTTCCACTGAATTTTTACCATGTCAATCACCTTGTCCTCAACCTCCGGACATCCCGAGCAAGAATCAAGACTGATTCCTCTTCATAACGAAGATCTTTGTCGAAAAGTACCTCGTCCCACTTGATGATGTAATCCCCATTCCCATGGTATCGTTTAAGCATGGATACATAGAATACCGGATGGACGCCCAACAAACTGGGCGGCAGTGCTAACTTGTAAGCCACTGGCCCCATAATCTCAAAAACCTCAAACGGACCGATGAATCGAGGGCTAAGCTTGCCCTTCTTACTAAACCGCATAACTCCCTTCATTGGTGACACCTTCAGTAATACCTGTTCACCAACCTGAAACTCAATGTCTAGGACCTTGCTATCTGTATACTCTTTCTGCCTACTTTGGGTAGCCAGCAATTTGGCATGAATGCCCCTTACCTTTTCCTGCACTTCCTTTACTAAGTCCATGCCAGGGGCTTTACATCGCCTTCCTTAAACCACTCAACCGGTGATTTGCAGTTCCTCCCATACAATGCCTCGAACGGTGCCATGTCAATACTAGAGTGGTAGCTATTGTTTTACGAGAATTCGCACAACTGTAGAAACTGGTCCCAATGTCCCCCGAAGTCCATCTCACACGCTCTCAGCATGTCCTCCAATACCTGGATCGTCCTCTCCGACTGACCATCAGTCTGAGGATGGAAGGTTGTGCTAAAAGTGAGTTGTGTACCCAACTCTTCATGTAGTTTGCCCCAAAACTTAGAAGTAAATTGCATGCCCTATCTGAAATGATGGACAATGGCACCCCATGCAGTCTCACAATCTCCTTCACGTAGATCTTAGCCAATTGCTGCGAATTGTAATCTACCCTGACCGTAATGAAATGAGTGGACTTGGTCAGCATGTCAACAATGACCCAAATTGAGTCATACTTTCCCAATGTCTTGGGAAGACCCACTACGAAATCCATGGCTATCTTTTCGCACTTCCACTCTGGAGTTGACATTCTCTGAAGTAGTCCTGCAGGTCTCTGATGTTCATACTTTACCTGCTGGAAATTCTGACATTTGGACACAAAATCAACTATGTCCTTTTTCATCCCGGGCTACCAGTAATGCTGCCTCAAGTTCCTGTACATTTTAGTCACACCTAGATGAATAGAGTACCGCGAACGATGAGCTTCTGCCAGGATCTTCTGAATTATATCATCAACCCGAGGAACACAAATCCTCTCCCTGAAATGTAACACTCCATCGGAGTCTAACATAACATCTCTGGACTCTACGGATATAACCTTACCTCGTAGCTTACTCAGTTTCGGATCCTGAAACTGTTTGGCCTTTATTTCCTCTATGAAGGTGGCTTTGACCTCAATACTGGCCAATAACCCACCTTGATCTGAAACACCCAAGTGCATGAACTTGGCCTCCAAAGCCCAAATTTCCTTTGCTAGTGGTCATTTGGAAACCCCCAAACAAGTCAAGCTACTCATGCTAACTATTTTCCGGCTCAATGCGTCTGCTACCACATTAGCCTTACACGGATGGTACTGAATGGTCACATTATAGTCCTTCAATAGCTCCCTCCACCTTCTCTGCCTCAAACTCAAATCCTTTTGCATGAATACATGTTGTAGACTGCGATGATCTGTGAATACCTCGCACTTGATACCATAAAGGTAGTGCCTCCAAATCTTTAATGCAAAACCCACCGCTGCCAACTCTAGGTCGTGAGTCGGGTAGTTCCTCTCATGCACCTTCAATTGCCTGGATGCATAGGCTATCACATTCCTATCATGCATCAACACAGCACCCAAACTAGAATGTGAAGCATCACAGTAAACAATAAAGTCTTTACCCTCAACCAACAAGGACAATATAGGAGTCGTGGTCAGAAGTGTCTTGAGCTTTTGGAAGCTCTCCTCGCACTTGTTGAACCACATGAATGGTACATCCTTCTGCGTCAGCCTGGTCAGGTGAGTAGCAATAGAAGCAAAATTCTTAACAAACCTCCGATAGTACCCCGCGATCACAACAAAACTCCTCACTTCTGTCACAGAGCTAGGCCGAACCCAACTCTTGACTGCCTCAATTTTCTGGGGATCCACCATCACCCCCTTTTCTGACACTACATGCCCCAAGAACGCAACCGAAGTTAACCAAAATTCACACTTGGAGAACTTCACGTAAAGCTTTTGATGTCTAAAGATATCCAACACAATACGAAGATGATTAACATGCTCCTCCCTACTCTTGGAGTAGATCAAAATATCATCAATAAATACAATCACAAAGGAATCCAAATGTGATTTAAATACCCTATTCATCAAACTCATGAATGCTACCAACGCATTGGTCAAACCAAACGACATTACTAGGAACTCGTAATGCCCATACCGAGTCCAAAAAGCAGTTTTCAGAATATCCTCAAGTCTGATCTTTAACTGATGGTACCCCGACCTCAAGTCAATTTTCAAAAACACCGATGCACCCTGAAGCTGGTCAAACAAGTCATCTATATGGGGTAGAGGGTACTTATTCCGGATGGTCACCTTGTTCAACTGCCTATAATCTATGCACAACCGCATAATAGCATCCTTCTTCCTTACAAATAAAATTGGAGCACCCTAAGGCGAAACACTGGGATGTATAAATCCCTTATCTAAGAGTTTCTGCAGCTGAGTCTTAAGTTCCCTTAACTTTGTCGGAGCCATACGATACGGGGGACTGGAAATGGGACGGGTGCCTGGCTCCAGATCAATACAAAAATCTATATCCCTATCCGGAGGCATGCCGGGCAAATCCGCTGGAAACACCTCTAGAAACTCAGAAACTATGGGAACTGACTCAATAGATGGGGACTCCACACTATCATCCCGGAGATGAGCCAAGAAAGCTAGACACCCCCTCCCCACTAGCTTCCTAGCCCGAACAAACGATATTGTCTTAACTGGCTTAGGCCTGTACACACCTTCCCACTCTAGTCTATCCGTACCCGGAATCTCTAGAGCCACAGTCTTGGTGTTATAGTTCAACACCGCATGATAAGAGGATAGCCAGGTCATACCCAAGATAATATCAAAATCAGCCATATCCAGAATTACCAAGTCTACCCAAGTATGCAACCCCACAAACACAACAGAACAGTCACGATAAACATGAGTCACAATCACAGACTCTCCAACAGGGGTAGAAACATGGATAGGGAAATCAAGGATATCACAAATTAAGTCCAGACCCAAAGCAAAACTCACAGGAACATAAGAATATGTAAAACCTGGGTCAAATAATACCGAAGCCATTTTATCATAGATAAGAATGGTACCTGTGATCACCGCATCTGAGGCTTCTGCCTCGGTCCTCTCTGGAAAAGCATAGCAATGAGCCCGATCATCAATCTAGGCAACTTCCCGGGATGGCTGCACTACACCCCTGCCTGCGCCGCCATTCCCCCTGTCTCCCCGGCCTCCCTGAAATTTACCTCACCCACTCTGTGGATGACCTCTAGCATTACTGCCTCTGCCTACCGGGACCACTGCTCTAGACTGCTGCTGACCTTGCTTACCTATCTGGCTATGTGGGCCCTCCCTCTTAAAGTGGCCCAGATCACCACAATGAAAGCAACTACGGTCAAGTGCAGGTCTGCTAGCTGATGTGTAAGACGCTCCCTGGCCTCTAGGAGCTGAGGACTGAGCTCCCTGACAACCACTTGTAGTAGTTGGCAGAGCTGACTGAATAGGATGGGCTGAGTAAGCCTGTTGATTCTGGCCCCCGGAGTATGAACCACCAAAATTTCCCTCATTCCGGGGCTTCTTGGCTAAAGCCTTAGCCTGCCCTGCCTGCTTGACTCCCTCAAGTTTCTTCACATAATCCACCACATCATTAAAGCCCTTTCCTGAAGAAGTCATATGCACTGACAATACCTGTAGCTCAGTATTCAACCCTTTCACAAACAACCGGACTCGTTCCTCCTCGGAACCCAACATCTGTGTGGCAAAATGAGACAAGCCATGGAACTTATCCTCGTAAGCAGAAACTGACATTCCACCCTGATCTAAGTTCAAGAACTCATCTTTCTTCCGGTCCCTCAAAGTACGGGGTACGTACTTCTCTAAGAAAGTGTGGAACTGTTCCCAAGTCAGTGGGGGTAGAACAGAAGACCGACACTCCACATGAGATCTCCACCACTGCTTAGCATCACCCTGCAGCTGAAATGTGACAAACTCAACCCCATGCTGACGTACAATACCCAACTTGTGCAACCTCTCATAGCAATCCAAGATGAACTCATAGGCATCCTCATTGTTGGTACCTTGAAAAGTAGGAGGTTTTAGCTTGAGAAACTTGGTCAGCATCTCATGCTCATTCCTTGTCATCACCGGGCCTAGTGTTGGCCTGAAGAAATCATTTGTGCCTGAAGCTGCATCCATCCTAGGCGCTGTAGTAACTGCTGGCTGAGTATCCAAGGCCTGATTCGCAAAAGCCGTGGGTATGGCTCCAGTACTGACCAACCCATTCAAAATATTCCAAGCCTGCTGAAAGGCTTCCGGTGTCATAGTAGGAAGGCATGCACCCCCAACCGGTGCCGCCTTCGCCTGCGCCCCTTCGTCCTCCACAACAACTTCCATATCTTCAGCAACATGTTCCTGAGGTGGGGAAGGGGTCGCTTCATGCTCTCCAACAGCCGCTTGAGCTCCACCCCTGGCGGGTGCGGCTCTACCTCATCCCCTGCCCCTTCCCCTACCTCTGCCACGAGCTGTCAGGCCCGCTATCGGGACTGCTGGCCTCACTCTGTCGTTCCTTGTAGTAACCATCTGCGGACAGAAGAGTGAATGAGGTTAGATACCAATTTGTATCACCAAATACCAATTGGAATCAAGTTATAGCACAAAGGAAAGAAGGAAGAGATAGTTTTTCTTAAAGCCACATAGCCTCTCGAAGAAAAGTACGGACGTCTCTACACTGTTCTGCAAGACTCTACTAGACCTGTTTGGTATGATGAGATCAATGAACCTGGCTCTGATACCATCTTTGTCACGACCCAGACTATCGTGAGTGGTACCCACCCCACCCCCGGATGAGCGAACCAATAGAGTTCAACCCTTAGCCTAGACTAACAGCCTAAAACCAGCAACAAAAAAGTAAACTAGCAATTCAAATCAGCAAGGAACTATATTATTAAAATTATCCTACGAAAAATCCCCCTAGAAACTGAAAGTCGCAGTACCAAACGATTCTACCAACATCTAGAGTACGGGGATGCAACCCCAAAACTTTAACAATAAAAAAGATAGTTTAAGCCCAAAATAATTGGGCTATAACTCAAAAGACAAGCGTCAAGGCGGCTTGGTCGAATGGCTCACCCTTGATATCTTGGAACAGTCCGACCTACATGTGAGGTCGTGCGTCAACCTTCGGAAGATTTTCTGTACTCACAACAAAAACAAGCAAGTGCAGTATCAGTACACAACCACCCTGTACTGGTAGAATCATCAGCCAGTTTCCAAATAAACAGTGTATAAGCAGTACAACAAATCAAGTAATTAGTATGGAAGACATGAAACAAGTCAACAGACCCTAGACTACAAGTCTCTACCTAGCTTGTTCCCGCATGAAATCCATCTCTTATAACTCTAAACCACAATCATATACCAATAACTATACCCTTTCGTCTAGCCCGGACCCACCTTGGGATCCCCTGTAAACAACACCTAAGTGTCAATGAACAACCCGGCCTACTCCAAGACCAACTCGATAATTATACCCAAAATTTCCCGGTCACTCAAGGACCACCAAAACAAGTATCATATTTGAGTAAAACAGCCCAGTCCACTCACGGAACCAATAACTGTCGATGCAATACAACAATAACAATGCAAGGATGCAGTAAAATAAACCCATACCAGGCGTGGTATCCGAGCCAACCATTAGTATCCCGTACCAGGCGTGGTACCCGAGCTAACCTTTAATATTCCTGTACCAGGAGTGGTACCCGAGCCAACCGAATGTCAATAATCCACAGTCAATAGATGAACAAACAACTTGTAAACCAACAAGCAACACACCGTTCAATTCACAGACTGTGAAACAGGACCTTTGAACATTCTACACAATTCCTCTAAGCAATGTAATTCATACAAGCACTTAGATAAGAGTACAAATATATACCACATTCATAGGAATCGTAAGTCATCACCTACCTCGAAATGATCCAAGCTCTACTCAACTCGAGCTTTCCCATGTTCCGGATTCGTTTCTCGTTCTTGGTCTAAAATAACATACAAGTACATGAAATTAACAAACAAGGCCTGCACATTACCCGGATTACACCAAATCCCAGAACCTCAAGCCACCCATGATCATTCCACCATTTTCCCGGGCTTTTCCACCATTAATTTCCCTAGTTCTATTATTTTCACGGATAAAAATAGAGAATTTAACAATATATGATCATTATATTTCACTTTTAACAATACCCAAGAACTTTCATGTTTAGAATCCCCTTTCTTCCTCGGATTCCACCATTCTTAGGTTATTCCAACCTTCCCCCAAGTTCCCTCCTAGCAATTCTACCGCATAGGAAAAGTATTACGAAGTTTGGGGAGTAGAAACCTTACCTTAGGGAAGAAAAATGATGAATAGCGGAGGAAAAATGCCTGAAATCGCCCTAGTTCTTCTCCCAAACGAATTGTAGAAAACTGAACTATTTTGGGGAAGTTTTGCATTGACCGCCTTGACCACCGCTATAGCGGAGATCGCTACGGCGGAGCTGTAGTGCTCGTCACGGACAGGATGTCCGAAAATCTCAAAAATTTGGTCATTTTACAACACACTTGCTGCCCCCGATGATCTGAAATAACCCCTCCACGTCAAATGCAATTCTGGGAGTTCTACTTACCCAAATTTGATTTCGAAAAGACCCCCGGACTCTTTTATGTCTTGGCTTCATGGAAAACTAGCTCAAAGCAAGACACCTAACCCAATACTTACCCGGATTTCCCTAGACTCCACCTCACTCCAAATACGTCCGAGGCTAGCCTAGCTCAGAATTTCAAACTCCCCAACCCAGAGTTTTCTAACTCTAAAACTTGGCACGATTGGACTACCCGTAATGACGGACCCGGTCGTTATAAATTTATGCCTAGTTTATTTATTTATTCTATAATAAAAGTTTTCTTATGTTTGATCACCTAGTTATTTAAAATCACATGTGAAGAGATGACTCGTTTAGTTAATTAATAATTTAGCATGTTTGACTATTTATCATATTTTTAGATTAACGAGTATAATTACGCTTAATTTATTTACTTGTCTTAAAAATGAGGTTTGTATGCTCATCATATAGCCAATTTAGCTTAATAAATATGTCGACCTTTGTTTTATCACCTTTTTCCCACATAAATAATGAATTCGGCAGGGACCCATATTTGTGGACCTCGAAAGGTGCTTAACACCTTTCTTTTGAGGTAACTTGAATCCTTACCCGATTTCTGGTGACGCAGACTCTAAAATTAATTTAATCATAGTTAGTGTAGTATGGTGCCCTCTTTAATTCGTTAGGTGGCGACTCTTCACTCTCTTTTATCCCAAAAAGAGTTGTCACGTGATGGCCCAAAAATGGGGCGCGGCAGAATGACGACTCCATTGGGGATACTTAGGTTCTAACCATTACGGGTTTGTATTTTATGTGAAATTTCGTGTTTTATTTGTTTTTTTTTACAGTTGTAGGATTTAATTTATTTTTTTATTTTATAAAAAAATCCTTGGTTAATCCCTTTTCCTTTCTCCCTTCATTTGTTTTCTTAAATAATTGATTTAGTTTTATATTTAATATCTTTCCTTTTTATTATTATTTATTTCTATAAAATAGGTTATTTATTTTTCCATGTTTAGACCCTTCCCCCTTTTATTTTATTTGGTTTCTTAAATATCTTGATACCATGTTAGCCTCCTCATTTATCCTTATTTGTCTTCCTAAAATATTAATTTATTTTCATATGTAGTTGTATTCTTTATTTGTTTCCTTAAAGCTATTTATTCATTTTTCTATATTTAAACTCTGCCTTTTGTGTTCTTCATTTGTTTCTCTAATTGATTTACTCTAATGATTAATTAACTTTTCATGTTTAATTTATTTATTTTTATCTTCCTAAAATATTCTTGAACCATACCAATCCTTTTCACTCTCCCCTTTTATTTGTTTACTTGAATATTTAATTTCTTCTATCATATTTTTTATTTTATTTTTATTATTTATTGTTATGACTTATCTGACTTACAATTTTATTTCTTGTTTTGATGCCCTTTTATTTCTTTGTTTATTATCCGTCTTGCATTTTCATAAATTATGTTATTGCTTTCTTTATGTGTTATATGTTTATTATTCAAATTTAAAATGCCATTCTGCTCATACCTTCCTTCACTTGGAATTTCTCTCCTCCTTCTTAAAAATGGTTGCATGGTTTCACGGCCATTACTATTAAATACCCTCTTAAGGAAAATGTCTCATGATTTGATCGGTCAGCGGTGCGTCGACCGTCATCAACTTTTCACTCTCAAGTTGTTCGCTTAAGAAAATCATATCTAGAAAGTCATTCTTGTTCTTTAGGCCTTGACCGCATATTCCTTTACTAAGGATTATGCATCTCATCAAGCCTAGAATATCTTGATACCTTTGACGTGTCAAGACTAATCGCAAAATTTACCCTTGATCCTAAGAGATTTATAATCTCGAAAAGGACACAATTAGTCTATTTACATTATTTGAGAGATGAATGTGGCTATCACGTAGACCATCTGCTCCAAATGCCTAATCATACTATCTTATGACATGTTGACCTTTATTATGTTAGGCCCTAAACCATACAAATCTTATGGCCTAATCAAATTATCTTCTTTTTCTTGAATCATAATTTTTATTTCCTCGTGAAAATCATATATCTTTCTATTGGCTTCAAAGATATCAACTCACCATTTCTCCACTGGAGCATTTGACTTTCCTCGTGAAATTTCATAAGTGGGCATTATTTTTTATTTTTTTTCTTAAAAAATAAATTTTTCTCATCTACCTTATTCAATATGCATATCAGTTTATATCCTTCCTTGGCATCCACAAATACTATCATTCCTTGGTATTTCCCATATTCGAACGTATACATTCTTGAATCATATAGAACCTTCATAACTTGGTCAAATCATTCGGGCGCAACACATTTACTCTTTCACCACTCGAATCTCTCCAAGTTTATGATTTTGAACTACGTCTGACCTGATTCTTGTTCCAGCAAGATACGTAGGCAATCCTATATAAGGATGCGATCGTCCTCTTCTCCTTCTTATCAAAATGACCTCATAACTAGAAACTTGGGACATGTTTTTATCATTCAAATAATTTTCTCCGTCAATCAAATCTCCAATCCTTTTTTTTCCTTTCTTCTCAAAATGTCCTCACATGTGAAAATTGGGACAATCCACTCAAATAATCTTCTATATCAGTCAAAATCCTTGATCTTTTTCCTTTCTTATCAAATATTTTACATACTGAAATATTGGGGTATTTTTTTTTCTTTTCTTCACTCGAATAATTTTTTCTATCAGTAAAATTCATGGTTTCTTTCCTTTATTTTTTCCTCTCAAAATACCTCCAGAATGGAAAACATGGGCAATTTTTCAATCACTCAAACGATCTTCGCAATCTATCAAATTCTCCGACTAGTTCAAGTTAAATGTCTCAGAACTGAAACTGGGCAGATTTTTTGAATTAGTCAATTCTTTAAAATCTCAAGTTTTCTCACTCATTCAAACTAAAGTTTCTTTGAATATCTCATTAGCACCTTTAAAATATCTTATTGTTATCTGCTCGTCCATCCCTTTCAATTTTGTTACAAGTTTAATATTTTGGTACATATGAAATTATCACCGCTATCCAAAATCTTAAAATTCATCACTATCATTAGGTCTCATACGTTAGAGTACATCTCTTCCAATCTCTTCATAATTTTAGTCCTCTTCACGCACCATACTTCTGCCTTAATTTGAAAAACTCTATTAGCTATATCTTCTCATTTCATTCTTGTGCACTCTCAATCTTGATACTTTCAAAAAGTCATGATAATGTCTAATTCTATTTTTCTAGTTTCGAATGGACCCTCATAGTCCAATCTCAAATCTCTGGGCCTTCATATTCATAACTAGATTGAGAGTTAATGTTGTTGTTGTTTAATTCAGGATTATCATTTCTTTTGAACTGCTGAATTTTCTTTGAGTAAACCAGGAACTCAAGAATTTATATATTTCTCTGAAACTGAAACTGGGCAGAATTTTTGAGAGGGACCTCAAAAATTTCACAAAAACGACAACTTAATTTGCAGAGTAGTGCGAGAATTTTCTAAGTCATAAACTGGAGCAGAAATTTTTGAGGGATCCTCAAAAATTTAGAGTATTACATCTCAAGAAACCCATAAAAAGTGCAAGTTCAAAGTCCAACAAGCAAGAGACAAGAAAAGGTACGATTCAATCTTTTACCGTTTACAACTTACAATTTTACATTGAGTGCAGAAATGCAGGTGCAAATTCAGAAATAATCATAGCAATCTAACCGTGACACAAGAAACAACGGTCATCAAGAGAAGATATGCTCTCTCAAATTTGGCCTAAAATCTAAGTTACTCCACTTCCTTGGCTCTAATGATACTAGACTACTAAACTATATTGGGCTACCGAATACTTGAATCCAAGCTACTATTAATCAGGCTACTATAAATTGTCTACTAATCGATTACTATTGAGCTGCTACAAATGGGGTTAAGCATTACCCACTCAAGATGTTACCCGAGGCTAATCACTGTCCTTTGGAAGTTGATTTGGTTAAGTATTACCTTATCAAGATTTTACCTGAGGCTAAGCATTCTCCTTTGAAAGTTGATTGGGTTAAACACTACCTTTTCAAGAAATTACCTGAGGCTAAACATTGTCCTTTCAAAGTTGATTGGGTTAAGCACTACCTTTTAAAGAATATTACCCGAGGCTAAGCATTATCCTTTGGAAGTTGATTGGGTTAAGCACTACCTTCTCAAGAAATAACCCGAGGCTAAGCATTATTATTCGGAAGGATTGGGTTAAGCACTACCTTTTTAAGATGTTACCTGAGGCTAAGCACTGTCCTTTGGAAGTTGATTGGGTTAAGCACTACCTTTTCAAGAAATTATCCGAGGCTAAGCATTGTACTTTGGAAGTTGATTGGTTTAAGCACTACCTTTTTAAGAAATTACCCGAGGCTAAGCATTGTCCTTTGGAAGTTGATTGGTTAAGCACTACCTTTTCAAGAAATTACCCGAGGCTAAGCATTGTCCTTCGGAAGGATTGGGTTAAGTATTACCTTTTCAAAATATTACCCGAGGCTAAGCATTGTCCTTTGGAAGTTGATTGGGTTAAGCACTACCTTTTCAAGATGTTACCCGAGGCTAAGCATTAACCTTTGGAAGTTGATTGGGTTAAACACTACCTTTTAAAGAAATTACCCGAGGCTAAGCATTGTCCTTCGGAAGGATTGGGTTAAGAACTACCTTTTCAAAATATTACCCGAGGCTAAGCATTGTCCTTTGAAAGTTGATTGGGTTAAGCACTACCTTTTCAAGAAATTACCCGAGGCTAAGCATTGTCCTTCGGAAGGATTGGGTTAAGCACTACCTTTTTAAAATATTACCCGAGGCTAAGCATTATCCTTTGGAAGTTGATTGGGTTAAGCACTACCTTTTCAAGATTTTTACCCGAGGCTACGCATTGTCCTTTGGAAGCTAATTGAGTTAAGCACTACCTTTTCAAGATTTTTACCCGAGGCTAAGCATTGTCCTTCGGAAGTTGATTGGGATAAGCACTACCTTTTCAAGATTTTTACCCGAGGCTAAGCATTATCGTTTGGAAGTCGATTTGGTTAAGCATTACCTTCTCAAGGTGCTTTGCATTTCCCTTTGAAAATTAAATGGGTTACGCACTATCCTTTCAAACAAACAGATACGTTTTCTTACCTCCTTTTATCATTATTAATTTTTTAGCATCAGTACTTTTCATCGCATTAATTCATGTTTCTATAAATTTATTAGCTAACCATTTTACCTAGATATATCAGAAGTTGCAGGCATCAAAGGCAAGAAACAAATGAGAACAACTTTCGCTCCCATTTCTGAGATACATCTCTTCTTATTCTTTTATTCAATCCAATTCTCATACTCTAATCTTGTCGACTCGGGCTATCTTCATTCAATATCCATGTCTGAACTCTTCTTTAGGGATCTCGTTCATCCTTAAATCTAGAAATACACACGGCCTGATTCTCGTAAGACCCGATATATGTAGACGACTTGATACTGAAGTCTCGGCCACATCATTTTCACAGCCCCCTCTTATTTCTTCCGATTCCAAAAGAATCATCCTCCCGGTCGGACAAAATTGGCTACTAGTCAACATTTCTTTCCCGATAATTCATCCTTCATTCCAGAGCAAGGAAGGGACAACTGTTGACACCCAATTTTGTTCCTCTTTTTTGTTATTTTACTCATTCAAGAGTCTATTTTGCCCACGAGGATCAAAACACCTTTTTTTACTCATTTTTTTAAATCAAATTTTGTGTTGATAAATAATTTCGCATTATTTTGATATTATTATTATTATATAAATCTTCAGTTGAAAATGTATTTATATTTTATTTACTTACTCTTTGTATTTATCTATTTTTTTAATGTAAATACTTGAGAAAATATTTTAAGGTTATTATTCGTGAGTTACAAAATATAATTGTAGCGTTATTATATTTGATAATATCCTTTTACGTAGTAATTTAGTAGTTATCAATTTTATATATTTGGGTAGAATTTTATTTAGTATTGAGCATTAAATTCAAATTCAAATTCAAATTCAAATTTTTGCAAATCTTTTCCTATTTAGAAAAATCCATTTTCCTTTCATGAGAGGAATATAATTTATTTTCTTTATTCAAAAATAACTCCAAAAGATCTTGTTATCTAATTTTGCTCTTATCTCCAATGTCAATATCCCCAAAAATCACTCCATAAGATAATTCTTTTCCCTACTTTCACTCTCTCTCCCAACGTTCCCTTTTTTTCTTCTTAAAAAGCCAATGCCATTCTTCATTGAAGGCATTCAAAAGAGGGGGGGTTTAGCTCTCAACTATTTTGTTCACTAACTTTTCATTCTCTCCAAGGGCTTGGAGAGATTACAAAATATACACAACACACACCTTACACGTAGGGATATACTTGATACCCAGAATAAAGAGAGCAATGGTTGAAACCAATTTTTCTGGAAAAAAAAAACAATCTTCACTCGTCTTCCTTCAAAGTCCAAAATGCAGCTACACCATCTGTACTCGCTGTCGTAAAAGTTTAACACCAAGTCACGGGCTAACCAAAGCCAACTGTCATCCTAGATCTCTAAAGCAAGGTCTCGCAGAGGTCTCATTTGAGGATGCCGGTGTGGTTCACAACCTTCATGGTTCTGATCACAAGAGGCTTTCCATTATTTACCTTCTATTTTTTATTTTTTGAGCTTGTATGTGTATCTTTCTTTCATGTTATAATATAAATTTTAGTTTGATCTTTTGGATACCAAAGTAGCTCCTTTTTTATTGTTAAACTAGTAGGAAATTTCAAATGAGTTTACTAAGAATGTTTTCACCTATGTGTATGCTTACATGCCAATGGAGTTCTTGCTTAGTTGTAACATTTTTTCTATTTTATCTATTTAAAGTTTTGCTTCTAAACCAAAATATATTATTCGTTAGCCAAATGAAAGCCACCGAGTGAGTATAAATTGGGTGTTTCTCTTATGGATTTTCAACTTGCATTGGATCCTTGGACATGTTATTGATTGTTTAATAAGCTTTAATTGTGTTTGTATCACTGCCATCTTGATTTCTATGCTAATTGATTCAGGTAAACAATATGATTTTGTCCTTTGTTAAACTAGATTTGGAACAAATGTGCACTACAGTAGCCTATCAATAATCGCCGTGAAATGATTTTCAAATAAGGTTTGGATTTGACATAAAAAAATGAGAATTTGGACCTAGACCTACGATGGCCTAATTAATTAATTTAATCGCGATACGATGTACACATTTGTTTTAAATCTTGTTACAGTAAAGGAAAGGAGCAGAAAAGCTCTTTTAAATTTTTTTCCCTTATGTGCTTACTTTACAAAAAATCTTAGTTACTTTATTAGTTTAATTAGTTGAACACTAAGAGAAGATATACTCTCACCATTTGGATATTTTTCGCATGTCACTATGATGGTGTCGCTTGAAGTTTAACTATGGCAAGTGGAGGAGTCAACGCATGAAGCAAATCTTAAGAGGAATCATCGCCTCCAAAGGGGGTCAGGTACGTTTCGGGATATGATGACAAAAAGGCAGGCTATAGCTGACTTCTTGTATGAAGCGCACATATAGCTTTATAAAAATAAAGCAACTCGTTACTCCCTTCTTTTCTAGTTTTGATATGTTATTCTTTTAAAATTCTCAAAGGCTTGACAACTTTTGTTATTATGTTAAATTGTCGATATGCTTTCCTATAATTTAAGTATTAAAAATAATTTTTTTTTAGCTTTACACTATTTTCAAATGTTGAAATACTTTACTTAGTAATCTTGAATAATTTCTTTACTAATTCTTTTAAGTCTTTTTTTTAAGACGTTTAAGAGAGTCGATCATACAAAAATAGAATAGAGGGAGTAATATCGCATTGGGCCCATTTCAGCCTCGCTATATCTGATCTCTCTCTCTCTCTCACTCTCTATCTTAACTTTACTTTATGTGTTGTTAATTTGTTGTTTATTTTAGTTTCTTATATTATATTTGCCACCAAAATTAAGGTGGCATACACTTTACTAACAATTTTTTTTTTTGTGAGATTTTATAATTAATGGGATAAGTTAGAACACACTAGGCTGAAAGGAGAATAATCTAAAGATATTCTTTATTAATTCGACACTTCGCCAACAAGGTTAGTCTCTTGGTCTTCACAATCCTTATGTCCCTGAATATGTAGTTGTGTGCGTAGGTTAGCTTTATTTTTGTTATTATATTCTATGTCATCTGAGTGCTTTAAATATTATATTTGGAAGCGATCAGGTTAGTTCTCTTTGTCTTGATTGTTAATATTGCATGTATTTTATTTTCTCTATTTGGTGGCCTGCAAAGCATGATTTAATTAATTATACCAATGAACTTTGTGGTTTTCCTAACGCGTCACTTGTCAAATTTTGCATGTTTAATCACTTTGTCACCTAGATTCGTATTCATTAGATAATAATTTACGCCTAGTTTATTTATTCTATAATAAAAGTTTTCTTATGTTTGATCACCTAGTTATTTAAAATCACATGTGAAGAAATGACTCGTTTAGTTAATTAATAATTTAGCATGTTTGACTATTTATCACATTTTTAGATTAACGAGTATAATTACGCTTAATTTATTTACTTGTCTTTAAAATGAGGTTTGTATGCTCATCATATAGCCAATTTAGCTTAATAAATATGTCGACCTTTGTTTTATCACCTTTTTCCCACATAAATAACTAATTCGGTAGGGACCCACATTTGTGAACCTCGAAAGGTGCTTAACACCTTTCTTTTGAGGTAACTTGAGCCCTTACCCAATTTCTGGTGACACAGACCTTAAAATTAATTTAATCATAGTTAGTGTAGTATGGTGCCTGTTTTGATCCCTTTTGGGCAAGGACGGAAAAACATGGCTTTGTTTATTGAAAAGTTTGTTTCAAAAATCTAATTAAAGTTTCCAAAACATCTTCAATTAAAAGCAAGAGTCGCCACTTAGTTTTTATAAAGTAAAAACCAAGAACAAACTTATAAGAACTTTTAAAACCCCAAAATAGATAAAGGTTTCGAAAGTTAAGAGATTAAGGGTAAGGGTTCAGGTTAATCTCTTGGAAGGGTGTTATGGCACCAAGAGGTATCCGCTAACTTGCAGTTGCCTGGGCTTGTTTGAAAAACTAACTCATTTTGACTAACTAAAAAAGTTCTTTGTATTTTGATAAAAAAAACATCTTGTTTTAACTTAAAAGAAACATGGAAGATATAACTTGATTTAGAAATGTTTTGAGAAGAGAAACACATGAAAAATTCATTTAAAGGGAAGAAAACTGCATACTTGATAAGTGAAATATCTCTACTGTTTTCCATGGAAGATATTGAAGAATTTAAAGAAAAATTAATCCAGAAATGTGAAATCTTTTGGGAATAATCCAACTAAATTAATGTTAGTCCAAATTATACAATTAGAACTACTTAACAATTAAGAATTTAAGACATAATTAGATTACTAACTAATCATGTACTAATTTCTAATGTGTGGGCCCTCTTTAGGCCCACCGCCATTCTTTAGACTTGGTCCATTTTTCTTCAAATGTTGCTGCTTCATCTCCATAGGTTCAGTCCTTTTGGGACTTGATCAGGCTGACCCAGACGGTGTTGGGCTAGGCCCAACGGAAAAATGTAAAGGAGGTTTTGGGAGTCCAATTGGACTCCACCATATTATCATGCACAAAAAAGAGAGAAGTAAAAATAAGGATTAGTATGTGTCTAAATAAAATTAAGCAAGAAACAATCAAGCAATATACAAATTTCATACTTAAAGAGTATATTTTTTCTAACAGTTGGTTTGTTTGAAATTAGTTGACAATCACAGAAATTCACATCAAGTTTAAACATACGAAATAATTTTAAACAAATAAGGATCATGCTTTCATATTCACAATATTTCAAACCTTCAACCCAAACACCAACAAAGGTTATTCATTTGAATTTATCATTTTTTTAGAAGCCAAGGTGGATAAAGAAGGGAAATAAATCATATACTCATGTGCACAAATTTTTTTTGAAAAAAAAAGAGGCATAACATGTTATCATGGACGCACAAAACAGTCCCAAACATACTTGTTATTCACTAAGTTATATTTAATACCCCAAATCTTGAAGGTTAAACATAAAAATGCAGATTTTAGCCATATAAGGACTTAATGAACCCAAATCTTAAGGGTAGTTTAACACCAAATTACTTTTGGAAAAGCTAGCTAAGGAACATGATCTTAGTATCACATATTACCAAAAAAAAATAGGTCAGGAAGAGGGAACAAGAAGGCTGGAAAGATTTTAATAGGGTAGACATCAATCACAAATGTATAACTAGTTGAAAATCATATGAGAGCCGGGGGGGGGGGGGTTCTAGAGGAAATGTTAACATGGCAAGAATCTAAACTATTAATCTAACATAGCCTTTGCAAACAGACCATACTTGAAGTAATATCATGCCCAAAACAACAACCAAATCACACTAGTTTCAATGTTCATGTGGAGCATGTAGTATACAAGGGGGCAATGAAATCAATATCTATTAAAGGGTCAAATAGGGAAACTCACAAAGATGAAGAGCATATCATAAAGGAATATGACTCATCTCTGGTTCCTAATTACAACAAGAACTCATACACCACTTAAAGATATGCATACAACAACATAGGATTCAAATTTTCCAAACCAAACCAAGGCAGGCTCTAAACCTTGACTAGCAAACCTCAGACATAGTCATTTTAACATGATCAAAAACAGTAAAGAAGAAGGAAGAAAAAGCAGGATAAGAGCTTTGATCAAGTCAAAAGAAACATGGGAAAAACAGGAAGGGGCAGAACAAAATTGATCATTCCATGTCAACTAGTTCCAGCAACAAGTCTTGAACCTATATTCATAGCATTTTTCATGTTACCCAAGTCTTACAGAAAACTAGTGAAACTATGAAGTTTCAAGAGGAATCAATACTCAGAAATTACAACAAACATCAACCTTAACATGAGAAAAATAACATCTAATATTTAACCAATTCACATACACGAGTTGGTGTCAACACATAGCCATTTTAGCGTAGACAAAATATTGAAGGAAAAAGAAGAAGAAGAAAACAGAATAAAAGCAAGACAAAAGAAATTAAGGACAAACATGAAAAAGTCTAGTATCTATCAAGTATCTCTTATCCTAAATCCTAATAACAGATTCCACACTCATATTCATAGCATTTATCAATGAGTTTAACAATAGATTTTACACTCATGTCTACTGGTTTCACAACCCAGACAAACTAATGAAGACTACGAGATTTCTAATGAAATTTCTACTCAAGAATTACAACAACAGCAGTCTTAAATCATAGCAAGACAGCATCAAAACAACACATATGCCCAAAATCCATATTTACTAAACTCAGACCTCACATAGTGTAAAAAGCAAGAAAATAGTAAAGAGAGAAGAGAGTGAGGGGGTATACCTTTTTAGGCGCAGCGACCTGTGACTTCGAGCTTGCCGGAAACTCTTACGACCACCAGGATTTGATGATTAGAACTCGTTGGAATCAAACTTTAAGTGTTTCTTCTCTAAAATAGTTGACCGGTTATGTAGGGTTAGAGAAATCGATTCTCCAGAACCCTCAATTTTCCCTCGAAATTAGCTGAGCTCACATGCAGCAAAGGGAGGGCTATTTATAGGGGAGATCTTGGGGGTGAAAAGAGGGGGGGAAATGAAAGGGTATTTCTGGGAAAAGGGTTGAAGGAAATTTGAATTCCTTCAACGGATAAGGCTGAATCATCAAGAAATGGTACAAACTCGTACCAATTTCCATGGATTTCATGGAGAAATCAACACCTAGGTGATTCCTAGAATAATATGGGCTGTCAACTTAATTTTGGATGGAGCTAAGGATCGCGTTTGGGAATTTTAACAGAGATGATGAGGGTTATGAAGTTGTTGTAGCTGTTGTTGTCGTCTTGCAGCTGTGAACGTCGTTAGGGTTGAGAGAGAAAGAGGTGGAGAAGATGAAGATGAGGGATGGTGAGCTATTGTTGTACTGGTTGTGTGAGTGTGGGAGGTGCATTCTTTTATGGGGATTGAAGACGTGTGAGGCGCGTTTGAGAGAGGATATAAGCGGTGGGTGAAGAAATATGTGGAAAAATATATGTAGTGAGTATATGTATGTGTGTATGAGCTGATGAGAATAGAGGGGTTTGGGCCGGGTTATGGATATTTGAGGTGGGCTGGGAGGTTGAGTGTTTTGGGTAATTCTGTTGGCCCAATTCAGCTAATGAGGGAGGGTTGTAGGGTGATATAAGGTATTGCAATTATGGACACATTTGCAAAAATGTGGTCATTTAAGAGTAAGAGGATAGCAAAATTGAGAGTAATTAGGTAGAATTTGGCTAGAATTTAAATAGTTTCAAGGATTTAGGCCAGGATAGGATTTGAGACGAACTAATTAAAATCAATCACTCGAGCTTCCTTAAATTTAACCAAATTGAAATAATTACTGTATTTAACACGTAATTACCTTTTTTACAATTAAGAAATTAATTTATTCAATTAATTTCTCATTTGAATTAATTTGGAGGAAAATCAAGCGTTTAATCTTTTAAAAGGATTTTCTTACGAAATTAAACTCTAAAATAGTTATTTAAGTAAACTTATATGAATTCCACGTAATTAAACATGAAAGACACAAATTATTGCTCAGAACTATTATAAAGCTTATTTGGAAAATATTTTATCCTTTTCCACAAAACAATTATTTTAAAAATTGTTTAAAATTCAGGAAGGCTCAAGATTTATTCATAATGTGGAGGGTAAAAATTGGGTGTCAACATCTGCCCCTCTCTTTGGGTAGGGTGAGTATAATGAACCCTGGGCAAAGGGAATTGACATTACCAATTTTATCCAACCACAGGTCCATCTTCAAGAAGCGGTTGGTTTTAACACAAATTTCAAAGAATCGTGGACGAACTGTGGTATTGAGTTTCCTACATATCCCGGATTACATGGGAATTCAGGCCACTTGTAGTTCAAGATGCTTGATTTTATGCACGATTTTCAAAGAATTCTAAACTATCCCAGTTTCAGAGTACGGAGAGATCGGAAAGCTAGGGAATAAGAGAATTGGGGGGGTTTGGAATGCAGTCGAGTTTTCAAAACAGAGCCCGCCTACATATCCCAAGACTTGAGAATCAGGCTGCTTGTAGTTTGACTCAATCGGTGGAAAAGGTAATCTTTATGTTAAGACAACCTTTGGCTCGGGATGAGTGACGAATAAGTTGAGCTATAGAAAAGAGGCTTGTAACCTCTCAACTATGAATGTGGTGCACTTCACACCCATAAGTAAGATTTTACCTGGACATAATTTCCAAAGCTCGAGGTGTATTGTCACCCAGATTTGAAAAGAAGGAATATCGCTTCCAGCGTGAGTTCAGAAAATACCCTGGATGCGAAACTAAGATCCAAAGATAGGAGATACCCATATGCCTTGACAGGGGTGTGGTTTGATGGCGGTGGTAAGTCGTTCCTCAGCTCGCATCCAAAGAGTTTGATATCCCTCTTCGGACTATGTCCCAGTTCGCTACTAAGAAAAAGTTCCACGTTGTGATGCGTCCTTTTGGTGTAGTTCGCACCTGTGGTTTTGCTTTGAGAATTTCATCCTTCTCGGATGCTCTCGACAACATCTCAAAACAAAATTATTAGTGGTAAAGTAATTTCATTTGGAGAGATGGTTTCTTTGTCATACTTTGCCCTTGGATTCTGTTCGAATCATGTGTGATGACATCTTTTGACGTATTTCATACCTGTTGTTATGGTTTTGAGATTTTCATCCTCTCGGATGTTCTCGGCAATATTTGAAACAAAATTGTTAGTGGTAAAGTAGCTCGATAAGGAGAGATAGCTTCAA
This sequence comes from Jaltomata sinuosa, assembly GCA_003996215.1. Taxonomy (NCBI): domain Eukaryota; kingdom Viridiplantae; phylum Streptophyta; class Magnoliopsida; order Solanales; family Solanaceae; genus Jaltomata; species Jaltomata sinuosa. Next base: position 138,736 of record QJPP01003041.1, read on the forward strand.
ACCTCATTTTTTCCTTGTCTGTTATTTCTTGAGGAAGATGATGTCCTCTCCTGTCTCTGTCTTAGGAAATAGCAACTTCCATGGCAATCAAACATGATAGCCTTCTTGGCTATCAGATAGGATTTCTTGTGTGGCAACTTTTGAGTATGACAACCTTTGTAGTCGTTTGATGTTGACGGTCCTCTTGACCATTTGCGGCATTCTCTTGAATGTGATAGCCTTCTTGGCTATTGGTAGTGGTATTTTGCATATGCCTTTGGGGTAAATCTTGCCCATTATCCGTATCAATGTGACTAACAGATATTCCCTACATTGTCAGGCTTTGGGTAATCTACCACATCATCCGACTTTGGATAGAGGCAACTTACAGATGCCTTTAATTTGCCAGCTTTCGAGTAATCTTGCACATTATCTGACTTTGGATAGAGGCGGCTTACAGATGTCTTTCAAATTGTCAGTCTTTGGGTAATCTTGCACTTTTTATCCGATCTTGGATGTAACGCGACTTACAGATTTTCCTTGAATTGCTAGCCTTCGGGTAGTCCTGCACAATATCAACGTGGATATGTCGTGGCTTATAGATAACCCTTGGACTATCAATTTTTTGGTAGTCTTGCACTTTATCCAATTATGGACATTATCGCGACTTGCGCATTACCCTTGAACTGTCAATCTTCAGGTGATCTTGCACACTATTCAATTTTAGATATCGTTGTGACTTACAGACGACCTTTGGCCTTCTAATTTTGGAAAATCTAATTCATCGTCTGGTTTGGGCAGAGATGACTTACAGATATCCCTCAGATAATATGCTTCGAATCTTGACGATAAGTGGTATATAACAACATCTTCTGGAGATTGATTCTTTCGAATAAAGGTGCATAAAATATCCTTGACGTCAGACTCATCCACCTTATGCAATTTTGGACATAAATATGAAGGATTCCAGACTTGGATAATAAATGATAATGATATCCTCAACGTCATACTCTTTCGCTTCACGTAATTTCGGATATAAGCATGATGCATGCCGAATTTTGCATAATGAATGAGGATAATGATAATGATATCCTCAATGTCAGACCCTTTCATCTCACGTGATTTCGGATATAAGCATGCTGAGGTCGATCCTGCGCAGCTAGTGCGACTTGGGGACGCCTAATGAATGTCATCCTCTTTTAAGCCAGCTGGTAGAGGGACATAATCTTCGCAGGGGATGTGTGTCTGCGATATATAATGATGATGGTCTTATTGACATCCAAATATAAATGGCCCTCTTGGCATGGTCCTCTTGACATGACCCTCTTGGCATGGAAATATGAATGGACCTCTCAGCATGGTCCTCTTGACATGGCCCTCTCGGCATGGCATGCATGAATGGCCCTCTTGGCATGGCATGCAAATATGAATGGCCCTCTCAGCATGGTATTCTTGACATGGCCCCCTCGACATGGCATGCATGAATGGCCCTCTCGGCATGGCATGCAAATATGAATGGCCCTCCCGGCATGGTCCTCTTGACATAGCCCTCTCGGTATGCAAATATGGATGGCCCTCTCGGTATAGTCCTCTTGACATGGCCCTCTCGGCATGCAAATATGAATGAACCTGCGATACGATTCCATACAATACAATGCAACATAATATAATATGATGCAATGCGGTATGTTATGATATGATGTGGCATGATGCAATATAAATGCAAAAATGTGATGCCATGTAGCGGTGCATGATGCAATGTCCCATAGGGAAGTCATGAAAACATCACCTTTTGGTATTTGTGTTGACTCTTTTGTGTGTACCTACGCTCAAAGCAAACGGTCAGTGGACACGATGCCGCTTTTACTAGCGGCTGCCTTCAGGGACAGTCATAAATATTGCCTTTTGAACATTGTTCGTTCGGGGTGATTCTTGACCCGACAGAAATTGGTGGAGAGTGTTGTCGCTCTTTTGCTTGGTGCCCCCCAATTTTGAAGCTGACCGAAATATCCTGATCCCTTTAGGGAGTTAAGAACATTGTCAGGTTCTCTTTATCTGGTAGTTTATGTGAACTACCAGAAAATTCATCCGCTTTAGGGACTTTTGCCTCTTTGGCCTCTTCCTGCTGTTTTGGACTTTTCTCGCCAAATTTTAAAGCATCTGGTCTCGTTGCGTTTCTTTGAATGCGTTGGATAACGCGGGATTGCTTTCCGATATACTTTTTTGGGACAACCTGCATCCACAGAAAAATTGTTAGTTTTGTCGAAACTGGCCTGTGTTGACCTCCTTCGATCTTCTGCTCCGGGTTCTGTCTTCTCAGTATGCTTTCCAATATCGGGTACTTTTCACCCTCGACTCTCTCCGAACCAAGGAAGACATAAGACAAAATCACATTAAAGGAGTAAAACTAATCTTTGTAAATATTTTTCAAACAAGTTCTTTGGAAAACAAATAGTTTAAAGATGTTTTGAAAATGTTTCTGCCTGTCATGTCATATGCTATCTCAACAACTGCCCTTTATTCGGGGTCTTGACATTCCCGACATACTGCTGGCGGACTACGGAGGTCCTTCGTCATCCTGGCTGGGGAACTTGAAAGATGTTTTTCAAGAAATCTATCACAGCCGGGGATTAATCCATATAGGACTGGGGATTCCTTGAAGTAGGCTCTGATCTCTCGGTGTTGGGAAATTCTTCAGAGTTTAATGTTGAACTCTTTAATGAAGCTTGGCGGAAATTTTGAGATCTTTTTCAGAATTTCTGCCCCAGTTAAAGGTTTCATAGCGGATTTTATTCCTTCAGGCAAGAGACTTGAGGTCTGTGGGGATCGCGAGATTCTTTCTCGGTATTTGCTTTGGTTGCTCTTCGGCATACTCTGCATTCTTGCTGGGGAACTCTTCGGAGTCTAATGCTCTTCGTCTTCTAAATTTTTCAGAGACCTTTCTCAAAAATTCTACTCCAGTTTCCATTTCCGGGGCGATACGGATGAACCATTGTGGCATTTGCGTATCTACAAGCATCCTCTTGTCTTTTTGGCAACGACCTTCATCTTCTGAATTTTTGAGATTCCTTTCTCAAAAATTCTGCCCCAGTTTCCATTTCCTAGGGTGATATGACCGAACCGTTGTGGCGCCTACGTATCCCGTTGAGGCAGGAATCAGGTCAAACGTAGTTCCCACGGTTATAGTGGGAGATTATTGGATATAATTAAAGGGATGACCGAGGCCGACAAAGTCCGCCTACGTATCTCATTTTTGAGAATTCAGGTCAAACATAGTTCATTCAAGAGGATAGGGATGTTTTAAGCTATTACAAAGCATAAAATGATTACAATCAGGAAATGCGATTACAGGGAAATGAAATTAAAGGAAAATTATCCCTAAACAAAGTATCTTTTCACAGCATCGGAATCGATCGGCTTGGTCCACACTTGGCCGTCCATTTCGGATATGATCAGAGCTCCTCCGGATAACACTTTCTGGATGACATACGGGCATTGCCAATTGGGTGCAAACTTTCCTTTGTATTCCTCTTGGTGGGGAAAAATACGCTTGAGAACCAGTTGTCCTACGGCAAACATGCGAGCTCTCACTCTTTTGTTGAATGTGCGAAATCCGGCAAGAAATCCAAAATTCGGCAAGACCCCAACTAAGTCAAGAAATCTGAAGAAAACAACATAAGAGGAATAGGTCTAATACTGGCCCTCGGGTAATGAGGTATCACCACTGGAAGCTGGGACTCTGGAAATATCTAGCCATGAGTGTGAGGAAACGAGCCTGAATATGCATCATCAAAGGATGCAGTGCAAGATATGCGTCAGTACTATAGGATGTACCAAATATGTGAGATATGTATGAATATACTGAAAACATACTTAAATTGTAAATAAAAACTTAGTTCATGCATAAAGAAGTTATCAAAGGTAAATATCATAGTTTGATCGATAAACATGAGACATGAGTCAAGACTTCAATATATGTCAAAAGCTTAAATGAGTCAAAACATTCATACGGGAGTTTCTTATAACCGACACTAGACCATGAAAGCTACATAGAATCCAACTATCTAACCCTAGTTAGCAAAGCTGACTTGAACCCTTCCAAGGAACGAGTCACCATACCCAACTATATAACCCTAGTTGGAAAAGTTGTTCTAATGCCCGCTCAAGCACAGGATACCATTATCAAGATGTGGATCCACTCTCATAAGCCCATAGGGCAAATCATAACCTACGCTGACAATGTAGTTTTGGACTTGGATAATTGATCCCTCATCGCTCGGTGCTAAGTACTATTCCCAAAACATGCATATAGCTCATAAATTCATGAAGGTATAATCGAATACCAAATCTCCTTTGAAAAGCATGAAGACACATCGGGTACCATGGAATTCTTATATCATAAGTTCTTAAAGTAAAGCATAGCCATAATTCAAATCATACTTTTCTTTCTAAATTCATACTTGAAGAATTAGGCATGCAATTTCATAAATTCATAAAGTCATGTATCTAATCATGTCCAATTTCACTTGAAAATATACAATTCAATGAAATCATGCTAGAAATCAACTTTAATGCTTGGGATTTTAAATCCAATAAAGGAATCATGATCAAATCATGAATAAGCAATAAGAAATCATGAATTTAAGCATAAAAGTTGATTTCATAATTTTTTCCTAATTTAGATCAAAATCCTAATTTCACAAGTTCATAAATCAATTTGAGAATTAGAGGTTTTCGGCATAAGGGTGAAAGGAACCTATTGTTGAATACCCACATACCTTGATTGAAGCTAACCTACTTGAAATTAAGAAGAAGAGGAGACTAGAACTTGGAGCTTGAGACTTGGAGCTTGAAGGAGTTCGTTTCCCAATTGGTAGGGGAATGAGGTAATGAGAAGGGACTTAGGCTAAAAGGCTTATAAATCATGCTAAAAATGGCCAAAACAACCTCACTTAGGAGTTAAGAGGGTGGATAATGACTAAAATACCTCTGGGACATAATTAGGAAAACTGTTAAAAATTTGACTTTCAAGAATCACGGATGGAAATCACGAACCATAGACTGCGGTTCGTGGTTTCCACTCGTAGTTCCTGGCCAATAAACCAAGCTGCAGAAGGCAAACCACGGGTCAAACAGGATGACTCGTCATTTGAACAATGGCCCATAGGCCTGAGCCATAATTTTTGGGAAACATGAAATCCTCTGAATCAAGTTCTATGAGTTACAGGACGGTCCGTAGTTCAAACTACGGGCTGTAGAAACCAATCGTGAAACCTGGGGAACTTGTCGACCCTCTGATCTAATTCCACGAGTTGACAGGACGGACCATAGTCAGAACCACAGTCCATAGAACCAAATCATGGTTCTCGAACAAGAGGATGAACCAGCAGACTGGAACCACGAGTTCACTTCACGACTCGTGGTTCAAACCACGATCCGTGATTTGGACCCGTAATTTCTGAAAAGTTCAAAATTCACAGATTTCTTAAGTTTACAAGCTGGATCAAATTTTGGGGTGTTATAATATCTCCCCCTTGGGATCATTCGTCCTCGAATGAAGACTAAACAAGGGAAAAATGGAGAGAAAATATCCCAACCAAACAACAACAAAACAGGAAACTGAAGAGTAAACATGAAACTGGGCTTTTCAACTTAAAACATGATTAAATCAATTTCAAAAACGTGAATGCATGCTAAGATCATGAGGGGAACTGATGGAGTAGAGTAGGAGGGACATATAAAGGAAGAAATTATTACCTCAAGCTAAAACAAAATCGGAAGGAAAGAGATGAGGGTACTTGGCTTTCATGGTTGATTCTGCTTCCCAAGTAGCTCCTTCAACAAGCTGATTTCTCCAAAGAACCTTTACCGAAGAGACTTCCTTGTTTCACAACCTCCAAATCTAACAATCAAGGATCTCTACGGGAACCTCCTCATAAGTGAGACTATCCTTCACACCCACATCCTCCAAAGGAACAATCAAGGTTGGGTCACCAACACACTTCTTCAACAAGGAATCATGGAACACTGGATGAATCGCTTCTAACTCTGTTGGCAAATCCAACTCATAAGCAACACTACCAACTCTCCTTAGAATTCGATAAGGACCTACAAAATGGATACTAAGCTTCCCTTTCTTGCCAAATCTCATCACACCCTTCATGGGTGACACCTTCAGAAAAACCCAATCATCAACCTCAAGTTCCAATTCTCTTCTCCTCACATCTGCATATGATTTTTGTCAACTCTGAGCGGTCTTCAACCTCTCCCTAATAAGCTGAACCTTCTTCATAGTCTCATATATCGAATCTGGGCCAATCAAGGCTGCCTCACCTACCTCAAACCAACCAATAGGAGATCTACATCTCCGGCCATAAATGGCCTCATAAGGAGCCATCTGGATAATGGAGTGAAAATTATTGTTGTAGGCAAACTCGATAAGAGGTAAGTGATCATCCCAATTACCTTTGAAATCAATCACACAAGATCTCAACATATCCTCCAAAGTCTGAATAGTACGCTCTGCCTGGCCATCCGTCTATGGCTGAAAAGTTGTACTAAGCTTCACCTGAGTACCAAGAACTATCTGAAACAACCTCCAAAACTGAGAAGTAAATTGAGTACCCCTATCTGAAATGATGGACAATGGGACACTATGCAATCAGACTATCTCCGGGATGTAGAGTCTGGCATAATCATCCGCTGAATCCGTAGTCTTAACAACCAAGAAGTGGGATGACTTAGTCATCCGGTCGACAATAACCCAAATCGAATCATGTTGCTTTAGAGTATGAGGCAAACCTATAATGAAGTCCCTATTGATCGTTTCCCACTTCCAAGTAGGAAGATCAATATCCTAAGTCATGCCACCCGGTCGCTGATGCTCTACCTTTACCTGCTGACAGTTGGGACACTTAGCCACAAAACCGGTTATGTCCCTCTTCATACCATTCCACCAATAGACTTCCCGTAGATCACGGTACATCTTGGTGGCACCAGGGTGAATAGAATACCTGGAACTATGAGCCTCAGTCAGAATTTTCTGTCTCAACCCATCTATATCTGGCACACATAATCGACCCTGATAATGAAGCACACCATCTACCCCTTGGGAGAAAACCTCAACCCTTTGCTGATGGACTGCACCCTTAAGCTGAGGCAAAATAGAATCACTGTCTTGCTTTGCCTTCACTTCAGCTACCAAGGATGATTCGGAACCATTCTGAACAATAACACCACCTTCTTTCGAGTCCATAAGGCAAACTCCCAACCGAGCTAGCCTATGAACCTCCTTAACTTATTCCTTCTTCCCTTCTTCGACTGAAAACACACTACCCATCGATAATCTACTAAGTGCATCCACCACAATATTGGCCTTACCCAGATAGTAAAGCACACTCATGTCATAATCCTTAAGAAGCTCAAGCCATCTTCTTTGTCGCAGATTTAATTCCTTCTGAGTGAACACATATTGCACACCATACAAGTAATGTCTCCAAATCTTCAATGCAAAGACAACGGCTGCTAACTCAAGATCATACGTAGGATAGTTCTTCTCATGAGTCTTAAGCTGTCTAGAGGCATACACAATCGCTTTACCACGTTGCATCAAAACACAACCCAAACCAATCCTAAAAGCATCACAATACACAACAAAATCATCTAGGCCCTCGGGCAAAGCCAACACTGGAGCGGTGGTCAACCTAGTCTTCAATTCCTGAAAGTTCTTCTCACAAAGGTCTGACCACTAAAATATTACCTTCTTCTGAGTCAATCGAGTCAATGGGGCAGCAATGGAAGAAAAACCCTTCCACAAATCTCCTGTAGTAACCAGCCAAACCCAAAAAGCTCCTAATATCAGACGGGGAAATGTGTCTAGGCCAGTTCTTTACTACTTCAATCTTTTGAGAATCAACTCGAATACCATCTTTAGTCACAATGTGACCCAGAAAAGCAACAGACTACATCCAAAACTCACACTTGCTAAACTTCTCAAATAACTGTCGGTCCTTGAGAGTTTGAAACACAACTCTCAAATAGTCTGCATGCTCCTCCTCACTCCGAGAATAGATAAGGATATCATCAATGAACACAATCACAAACATATCCAAATACTGCTTGAACACACGGTTCATCAAATTCATAAAAGCTGCAGGAGCATTCGTTAGACCAAAAGATATCACAATAAATTCATAATGACCATACCGAGTCCTGAAGGCTGTCTTCAAAATATCACACTCTCTAATATGAAGGTGGTGATAATCAAATCTAAGGTCAATTTTGGAGAAGAAACTAGCACCCTGAAGCTGATCGAACAAGTCATCAATCCTAGGAATGGGATACTTATTCTTAATTGTGACCTTGTTCAATTGACGGTAGTCAATACACATCCTAAGAGAACCATCCTTTTTCCGCACAAACAAATCTGGGGCACCCCATGGAGAAATGCTAGGCATGATGAAACCCTTATCAAGAAGATCCTTCAACTGGTCCTTTAACTTTTTAAGTTCCGCGGGAGCCATCCTATAGGGAGGAATAGAGACAGGATTCGTACCTGGAAGAAAATCTATCTCAAAGTCAATTTTTCGCTCGGGAGGGACTCCAGGAAAATCTTCAGGAAACACTTCTGGGAACTCATTCACAACAGGAACAGACTGAAAGGATGGGGTTTTAGACTCTGTGTCCACAGCCCGCACTATCTGGTAAACATACCCCTTTGAAATCATCTTCCTAGCCTTAAGATAAGATATGAAATGACTTTTCGAGGATGGGGGACTACCTTGCCATTCTAAGATGGCTTTATTTGAAAACTTGAAACTGACAACCCGAGTACGACAATCAACCGAAGAATAACAAGCATGCAACCAATCCATACCAAGAATAATATCAAAATCAGTCATCTCCAACTCAACTAAATCCGCTGAAGTGACTCTATGAAGGACTGAGATAGGGAAATTTTGGTAGATTCTATTGGCTATGACTGACTCACCCACAGGAGTAGAAACACAAAAGTGTTCTAAAAGCAATTCGGGACAAAATTTGAATTTACATGTTATATAAGGGGTCATAAAAGATAAGGAGGCACCGGGGTCCAACAAAGCATACACATCGAAAGAGAAGACTTTCAACATACCAGTAACAACATCTGGGGAACTCTCCTGGTCCTAACGAGAGGACATGGCATAAAGGCGGTTCTGGCGCTGACCACCAGAACTAGAAGCTATGCCCTACTGGGCTGGTCGACCTCCTGAAGCTGTTGGAGAAGACTGAGTCCTGCTACCACCCTGACCCTTCTTAGTAGAAGGGCAATCTCTAATCTGATGTCCAGCCTGACCACACCCGAAACAACTACCTAAACCGGCTAGACACTCACCGGGATGACTCTTTCCACACTTGGTGCAAGAAGGGTAAGGAGCACCTTTTGCAACACTCCCCTGCAAATAGGAACCAGCTCTTCTACCAGTCTAATCATGATGAGGCCTAGAGGCCTGGGTAGGAGTACTAGCAGAAGAATTAACGGGTCCTGATGACTTCTTCTGAAACGAGGAGCGATGTCTGCCACCGGACTTCTGATGGCTAAAACCCGAATCCTCGGATCTAGCCCTCTTGTTCTCCCTAACTTGTCCCCCTAGATCTGGTGAGCATGATTCATAAGTCTGGAAATGTTCATATCACTCAACAGCATAGCATACATGTACTCCTTCTTCACCATATCTGAAACCCCATAGATGAACTTGCTCATCTGATCTTGTGGGTCAGCAACCATAGTAGGAGCGTATCTAGAGAGCTGAGTGAACCTTAAACTGTACTCCGGGACTGTCATGGATCCCTATCTCAAGTTCACGAACTCTTCAGCTTTCGCTTGCCTCAATTCTCGGGGAAAGAACCGATCGAGGAAGGCCCTCTCGAAACCTTCCCAAGTCATAGGAACCTCATCCCTAGCTCTAGATTCCTTCCATTGCGTGAACCAGATATGGGCTACATCCTTGAGTTGATAGGACGCGAGCTCCACACAATCAACATCACCCACTTGCATAACATCAAAGATTTTCTTCACTTAATCAATAAAGATAAGTGGGTCCTCACTCACCTTCAAACCCCAAAATTCAGGTGGATTCATTCGGACAAAATCACAAACCCGGGACACTACCCCACCTTGAGGGTGGACTGGGATAGGAGCCGGCTGGTTGGCCTGAGCGGCCAAGGTCTGGGCTAGCAAATGAATGGAATTCCTGAATTCCTCATTCGTGACCTCGGGGGCTGGAACTGGAGGAGCAGCATTCCAAGAAGCTCGGTGAGGCATCGAACGTCGAGGCATAATCTAAAACGTACAAGGAAAGACTTAGAGAGACGTTAGAGTTAAACTCCATCACACGATATGATCATGAAAGAAGTGAAGTTTTTCTAAGATATCTCATAGCTTTCCTTTCATAAGTGTGGCGCGTTTCACACCTATGAATGAGACTCAACTCGATGCGGCTTTCAAATATCCTAGAAATCTTGAACCTGAGGCTCTGATACCAACTTTGTTACGACCCAAGGCTACCCCCTAGACATAATAGGGGATCCGAAATACAAGTGCTCCAGATTAACCCTTGGTCATAGCATACTCAGAGATCAATTCAAGAACATAGCGAAAGCATACTAGTTTAAGATAGGCAACCATAACTAAAATAAGAACAAGTCTAAGAAGTATCAACTCCATACAACAGAATACAAGTCTAGCTATGTATGAAGCCTCTAAACTATCATGAGAGCTGATGGGACAAAACCCCAACTAGCTCGAGAAATCAAAAGAAAACAACATAAGAGGAATAGGTCTAATACTGGCCCTCGGGTAATAAGGTCTCACCACTAGAGGCTAGAACTCCGGCAATATTTAGCCACGAGTGTGAGGAAACGAGCCTGAATCAAAGGATGCAGCGCAAGATATGTGTCAGTACATAGGATGTACCGAATATGTGAGATATGCATGAATATAATGAAAACATACTTAAATCATAAATAAAAACTTAGTTCATGCATAAAGAAGTTATCAAAGGTAAATATCATAGTTTGATCGATAAACATGAGACATGAGTCAAGACTTCTATATATGTCAAAAGCTTAAGCGAGTCAAAACATTCATACAGGAGTTTATTATAACGGACACTAGACCATGCGAGCTATATGAAATCCAACTATGTAACCCTAGTTAGCAAAGCTGATTTGAACCCTGCCAAGGAACGAGTCACCATACCCAACTATATAACCCTAGTTGGCAAAGTTGTCCTAATGCTCGCTCAAGCACAGTACCCCATTATCAAGATGTGGATCCACTCTCATAAGCCCATAGGGCAAATCATAACCTACACTGACAACGTAATTTTGGACTTGGGTAATCAACCCTCATCGCTCGGTTCTAAGTACTACTCCCAAAATATGCATATAGCTCATAAATTTATGAAGGTATAATCGAATACCAAATCTCATTTGAAAAGCATGAAGACACATTGGGTACCATGCAATTCTCATATCATAAGTTCTTAAAATAAAGCATAGCCATAATTCAAATCATACTTTTCTTTCAAAATTCATACTTGAAGAATTAGGCATGCAATTTCATAAATTCATAAAGTCATGATATCTAATCATGTCCAATTTCACTTGAAAACATGCAATTCAATAGAATCATGCTAGAAATCAACTTTAATGCTTGGGATTTTAAATCCAATAAAGGAATCATGATCAAATCATAAATAAGCAATAAGAAACCATGAATTTAAGCATAGAAGCTGATTTCATAAGTTTTCCCCAATTTAGATCAAAACCCTAATTTCACAAGTTCATAAATCAATTTGAGAATTGGGGCTTTTGGGCACAAGGGTGAAAAGAACCCATTGCTGAATACCCACATACCTTGATTGAAGCTAACCCACTTGAAATTGAGAAGAAGAGGAGACTAGAACTTGGTGCTTGAGACTTGGAGCTTGAAGGAGTTCTTTTCCCAATTGGTAGGGGAATGAGGTAATGAGAAGGGACTTAGTCTAATAGATTTAGAAATCATGCAAAAAATGGCCAAAATGACCTCACTTAGGAGTTAAAAGATGGGTAATGACTAAAATACCCCTGGAACATAATTAGGAAAACTGTTAAAAATTTGACTTTCAGAAATCATGGATGAAAATCACGGACTGTAGACTGAACCACAGTTCGTGGTTTCCACTCGTAGTTCGTGGCCAATCAACCAGGCTGCAGAAGGCAAACCACGGGTCAACAGGACGACTCGTCATTTGAACGGTGGCCCGTAGGTCTGAGTCATAATATTTGGGAAACATGAAATCCTCTGAAGCAAGTTCTACGAGTTACAAGACGGTCCGTAGTTCAAACTACGGGCCATAGAAACCAATCGTGAAACCTGGGGAACATGTCGACCCTCTGATCTGATTTCACGAGTTGATAGGACGGACCGTAGTCAGAACCATGGTCCGTAGAACCAACTCATGGTTCTCAGAACAGAGGCTGAACCAGCAGACTGGAACCACGGGTTCACTTCACTAGTCGTGGTTCAAACCACGGTCTGTGATTTGGACCCATAATTTCTGAAAAGTTCAAAATTCACACATTTCTTAAGTTTAAAAGCTGGATCAAATTTTGGAGTGTTACAAAATTAGAAGAAAAACAAGATACAGTTATCCAGATACATGTATCAGGTATTAAAGATACATGTATGTGCTATCAAATATGCACTGATATATATTATTTTTTATTGTATTTAAATAAATACACTCTTTTTTGTATTTGATTGTTAAAATCCAGGAAATTACATGGGGTGTCCCCCAAAGTGAGTGGTCTTCAATTTTTGCCCCCCATTAGAAAAGTCTTTAAAAAATAGTCTTTCTTCCTTTTTATGTATAGAACAAATACATTTTTGCCCCTCTACATCAAACTCTCCGTGCTCATTTTTCTCTGAACTTTTAATTTTTTTTTCCTTTTTCTTTTTTCTTTTTTCTTTTTTCTTTTTTATTTTTTCTTTTTTCTTTTTTCTTTTTTTTTTCTCAATTTTTTTTAATTCTCATTTTCTTGTTTCTCAACCTTTTTTATTCTCAACTTTTATTTTTTTTATTCTCTTTTTTCTTTCTTTCTTTTTATGTATAGAACAAATACATTTTTGCCCCTCTACATCAAACTCTCCGTGCTCATTTTTCTCTGAACTTTTAATTTTTTTTTCCTTTTTCTTTTTTCTTTTTTCTTTTTTTTTTTTTTTTCTCAATTTTTTTTAATTCTCATTTTCTTGTTTCTCAACCTTTTTTATTCTCAACTTTTATTTTTTTTATTCTCTTTTTTCTTTTTTTCTCAATCTTTATTTTTTTCTCTCTTTTTTTCTTTTTTATTTAATCTTTATTTTTTCCTTTTCTCTTTTTTTCTTCTCATTTTTCTTTTTTCTTAACCTCTATTATGTTTTGCTAATGAACAAAAAGTTGGATAATCCGCAAAGAGAATCTTCTTTCTTTGATATCGAAGTAAACTTAAGGGCGTGCTTTGTTGTTTGGAAGTCTTTCGGAACAAGTCTTGCCTCTAAGGCAAAAGTTATAGAACATCTCATAAATCAAGACACAATGAGGTAGTATCAAGTCTTACTCGTGGGCATAACTTGTTATTTTGAAATTCTTGAGCTACGTCTTGCTTCTAAGGAAAGAGTTATAGAGTATCTCATAATTTAAGACATAATGAAGTAGTGTTAACTCTTGCCCATGGGGTGTAACTTATTTTTTGGGAGGCCCTTGGGCTAAGTCTTGCCTCTAAAGCAAATGTTATAGAGTATCTCATAGATCAAGACACAATGTGCTAGTGTCAACTCTTGCCCATGAGGCATAACTTGTTGTTTGAAAGTCCTTTAGCTAAGTCTTGTCTCTAAGGCAAGAGTTATAGAATATCTCATAAATCAAGACGCAATGTGGTAGTGTCAACTCTTGCCCATGGGGCGTAACTTGTTATTTGGAAGTCTTTGAGCTAAGTCTTGCCTCTCAGGAAAGCGTTATAGAGCATCTCATAAAGCAAGCCAATGTGGTAGTGTCAACTCTTGCCATGGGGCGTAACTTATTGTTTAAAAGTCCTTGGGCTAAGTCTTGTCTATGTGTCAAGAGTTATAAAATATCTTATCAATCAAGACACAATGAGGTAGTGTCAAGTCTTGCTCGTGGGGTATAACTTATTATTTGAAAATCCATGAGCTAAGTCTTGTCTCTAAGACCAGAGTTATAGAGTATCTCATAAATTAAGACGCAATGAAGTAGTGTGAACTCTTGCCCATGAGACATTACTTATTTTTTTGAGAGGTCCTTGGGCTAAGTCTTGCCTCTAAGGCAAGTGCTATAAAGCATATCATAAATCAAGACACAATGTGCTAGTGTCAAGTCTTGCTCATGGGGCGTAATTTGTTGTTTGGAAGTCCTTCAGCTAAGTCTTGCCTCTAAAGCAAGAGTTATAGAACATCTTATAAAAAAAATAAAAAAATAAAGGTTGAGAAAAATGATCCAAAAAAAAAGAAAAAAGAAAAATTAAAAATCATAGAAAAAAAAGAGAAAATAAAAAAGTAGAAGTTGAGAGGAAAAAAGAAAAAAATAAATATTGAGATAAAAAATGGAAAAAACGAAGAAAAAAAGACAAAACAAAAAATAAACGAAAAAATAGAGGTTGAGAAAAATTTAAATAAATAAATAAATAAAAAATTTAAAGAAAAAATAAAAAGGAGAAGAAAAATAGAATTGAGAGGAGAAAAGGAAAAAAATAAAAGAAAAAATAAAAGAAAAATAAAGGTTGAGAAAAAAAGGAAAAAAAGATAAAAGAAAAAATAAAAATCAAAGAAAAATAAAAAAGAGAAAAAGAAATAAATATAGAAGTTGAGAGGCAAATGAACATGGAGAGTTGTTTAAAAATATTTGAGGTATAGAGGGGCAAAAAGGTAGTTGTTCTATACATAAAAAGAAGAAAGATTATTTTTGTAAGACCTTTCTTATGGAGGGCAAAAATGCAAAGTCACTCTCTTTGAGGGGCATTTGTGTAGTTGTCCCGTTAAAAACAAAGCATCAAATATAATGCTACAAAATTATATTTGATTGTTAAAAAAATAAAAAAGAAGAGCAACCATTATAAAAGCAAAAGAAGTTTAAAATTAGAGCAGCAAAAAAGAAAAAAAATGTGAAAGAAAAGAGCAGTGATTTTTTTTTCTGCAATAATTTTTTTTTTTTTAAAAAAAGATAAGCAGCGAATTGAAGCAGTAAATTAGGACCTAAATGGCTACAAAGTGGCATAACATATTTTTTTATCATTCGGTTGAGAATAGTTCCACCAAATGGCCATTTATGTACTTATCCCTTTGATTTATTGGTAAAATGGACACCATTTATAATGTCATCATTTAAAGTTCAAAAGTTGACAACTATTACACTCAAGTCTTAAAACAAAATAGTCCCCATTATCAAAATCTTAAAAATTACAAAATAGTCCTACCACCAAAGTCTTAACAGACTTCAACTCCAATCCCAAAGTCATAGACAATACAGAATAGTCCCTTTCTATAATATTTTATATACCCAATTTATAAAAACAAAATTAATTTCATCCCTTCAAAAGTTTCACCTTCTTTCCTATTTCCCCCCTTCAGTTCATTTTTCGACCAAAAATTCAAGTTTTTTACCGAAAAATCACTCCATACCAATGAAAACCTTTTCTAATTCAGCCATTGTTGTTCCTAGCTTTTAACATTGTTATAGAAGCTCAAATTATTTTCTCCATTGTTTAAGAAGCTCATTTTTCTAACGCCCTCATTATCGATATTAGAGATTGTTATGGAAGCATAAATTCTCTTGTGGATTCATTAGTCCATTCCAATAGCTCATTTTGTTATTGGTAAGAGATATATACATGTATATTTTTTATTTTGTATTTTACAGTCATCATCCAATACACAACTATAGATGAGTCATCGATCAATGTTGGATTATTATATCAATTGTGAAGTATATTATTATAAGTGATGATTATGGATGACTCTCAAATCACACGCAAGTGTACATGGTCATTCAAGTAATATAGACATGTTAGAGTCCAGATATCATACCCATAAAGACTTATGATCAGTAATTATCAAGTAAAATCTAATACCGAAAAATAAGATAAGTGTTTAGTAACTTGTCACACCCGGAGCTTACACCCTAGGCGTGACTGGCACCCAAGACCATTACTAGCCCGAGCAGATGTAACGACCTGTTTCGTCGTTACTGAAAATATCTGCGGTCAAGGCATGTGTTTCTCATTCATAATAAGCGTTAGGATTAATTCTTTAGTATGAGAGTATATTTGGTATGTACTAAGGTCATACAATACTCCTAGCACAAAGTTAAGTTGAAAGTTTCCTTATCGATTTAGTTTCAGAATAAGTTCAAACTAGGGTTAACTTCAAACGAGTATTTCTCCTAGAATATAAAGAGTTAGGGGTCCCAATACCCATTAAATTAAAGATCTCTGAGTCCTCTTTCCAATGCCACCGACCATTCGTTAATACACTTCTTGAGTAAAAAGTTATGATCATTTTACTGAAGACTTTCTGTACTGAAAAGTTGAGGCTACTGTAGCGAAAATTAGGGTGCTATAGCGGCATCGCTGTAGCGGCCTGCCAGAATGACGGGACCAGAAATCCCAAAAACGGGTTTTATAATTTCATTCTCTCCTCTTCAGTTAAAAATAGGTGAGAGTTTCTCCAAAAACCCTCCAAGGCTGCTCCAAAACTAGGGAGCAATGGAGAAGAAGGATTCCCTCTTGAATATGGTAAAACTCATGGATTTCAGGCCCACCTTCCATCAGGATTCGCCTCTATGGAGCCAGAAGTTAGTGTTCAGACCTCTGCAACAGATTCTTGTCGTCCAGGTAGGCTAGATTTAATTGAGTAGACTTAGACCTGTAATTTATTGCATATTATTATTGTAGAGTGACAGGAGAATTCATGATTAGGACTTTGGGCACGGAGTCTGGAGGGATATTGTGTTTATTGTTTGGTTGCCTGAAGGGGAGGATGTTATTATGAGCAATATGACCCTATAACTGATTGATTGATGGAAATTGTGATTATGGATCCTTGGATAATCAGTGTTTGGGTGGGTAAAATAAATGAAAACCCGATAAATTGGGTGGGGAATTGTTATTGTTTGCTAAAATGCTGAAATCTTTCTAATTATGTGTTACATAATGATGGTGTTGGGGGTGATGCATTTCAGTTCGGGGGTTATCATTTATGTGTGTTTTATAAATCCTGAGAGAACTAGATTATTGGGTAGGTTCGGGGAACGGGTAAGGTGTACGTGTGAATAGATTGCTAGGTTCTAGCGAATCTTCGAGAATTGCATTACTTAAGGGAAATAGGATGAACAAAAGGGTTTGAAGTCCTTAATGTCAGGGGATGAACTCCCTAGATTGTGCTTACTTTTAATGAAGGGGCCCGGAATTGATGTAATCGACTATATACGTATAGAGGGTAAACCGAGAATTAGTCTTCGGATGGTCATCAAGGTTAGAATAATGAACCATGTCTGTTGTGGTAGGTGATGGTTATTGAATCCAATTTCGTGATGTGTGCATTATAACTATTTTCTTTGGTATTCTTGCACCATGTGTGTTTTGGGAAAAAGGAATAAGTGTTAGAGATGTCTTAACTGCCAATTACATGCAATGAACTGTTTATCTTTATGCTTGTTGGTATTTACAAGTGTTATCTGTATTCATTGTGATTGTAATTGCTGTAATGTATGTGATTATTCGGTTGTCTTGGGTACCACACCTCGTACAAATTTATTTGTTGGCTCGGCTACCACTCCTGGTATGGGATATCTATCAGTTGGCTTGGGTACCATGCCTGGTATATGTTCTATATCGGGTAGCTTAGGTACCAAGCCTGGTACGAGTTCTATTATGGTTGACTCGGATACCACGCTTGGTTAGGGATTGAGTGTTATATGTGTGTTTGTTCCTTGAGTGAACCGGCTTATTGTTATTGGTGTTCATTACTTGTTGGTTCCTTGAGTGAACTGGGCTTATATATTATTGATGTTCATTACTTGTTGGTTCCTGAGTGAATCAGGCTTATCTGTTAGTAATGTTTATTACATGTTGGTTTCCTAAGAGGGCCGAGATTTAGTGTTACTTGATATATATTTTGGTCCTTGAAGGGTCGGGTTAGTGTGCTAAGTGATAAGGTGGTTTCTTCTGTAAACTGGGGTCACATGTTAAATGGCATAGATGATGTCCTAGGGATCCTTGGGAGGTGTGGGTGTTTTGCAAGCTGTGACATAATTATATGTGGTCTGGTTACTTGCATAGTTGGGCATGACTTATAAGGTTGTTGACTGGGGGTCTTATTGATAGTCATATGGACTTGGTTATTTCATGTTGTCTGGTAGTATTCTGTTAATAGCGTACACTTGAATTCCCATTTTTGACAAGAGTGATAGGCCGGCTAGCATTGATGTCTAGGCTAGTTGGGCACAAGTCTAGAGGTTTTGAGGCGTATTGCTTGACGGGTTCAATATGGGTGAGTTTGGAGGGACTAAGGTTCCTAGGGAGTCAGGTTTGACTAGTTTAGTGAAACAAGGCTAGTATTCTGTGAGTGCCTGAATCGGCGGGATGTCAAGGGTAAGAAACCTTGGGGGTTGAATACGCTGAACTCACAGGTAGTCTGTTATTATGGGCTAAGGGCTAAGGGTCAAGGTTGTTGACTTAGGATCTTAAGTGAGGGTGACAGACCTGCTAACAGGGTTAGTTAGTAATGTGAATTACGAGATTGAAACTGGTAAGGTATTTCTAGTGTTTAGCAAGATGGGTAGACTTGAAGATTCTTTGTGTTATAAGGGGCAGGTTATGACCGGGATACAAAGGTGAAATGCCTTCTAATGGTGGATTTGGCAGCGGATGAGGTAGGGAGGCTTGGGAAAGAATGTATACAGTCCTTGGATGATTTACCTGGGTATTAAGGGTTGTTGATAAAGGACCTGAATTGTATAACTTTCAAGTTGTATGTTTTCTTCTAATTATTTACATGATATTATGTGGTGGATTTGGGTCGACCGATGATGCCTACCAGTACATATTATTTGTACTGATACTACTCTTGCTATACCTTCTTGGGTATAGTCTGGTTGCAGGATCAGTTGTTGTTTCTCAAGTGATGCGGATAGCAGTCTCCAACAGCTTCTACTCCTCTCTTCCTATGGTTGGAGCTGTGTCTTGTTTATTAATGTACTTCTCTTAGAAGCTCTTGTACCTATTTAGACTAGTTCCTAGGGAAGGTTTTAATTGAATTTGTAAAAGATTTCGTTGTACTCAAAGTTTTTGTAACTATTTATAAATATTAAGGGAAATTTAAAGGTTTCTTAATTATTTTTGCAGGCCCGTTTTAATTGGGGTGGTAAGGGTTCTCCTATCTAGGTGCTTAGAGTAGGTATCCGCACAGCCTGATAGTTGGGTCGTGATAGCATACCCTTGACCTGGCTTACTACTGAACCTAGTACTTAAACAATTTACGAAAATTTTAAAGTAATGAGCCTGACTAACTTTGAAATAGAAATCAAATACCTTTATAAAATCTCAATGCATAAGTAACTAAAAATACTTCAAACACCTAGCACTTTACTAACTTGTCTAATGAAGCCTTTAACATAAAGAATAGAAATAGTCTACCGGGATAAGGCTCCGGGCTACCTTTATACTCTAAGGCTAACTAATGAAACTAATCAAGACTAACTGGAGCCCTGTGAAAGTAAAGAGGCCTCACCAAAGCTGAGGATGAGATAACTAGGGATGCACCTACTACCGAGCCTGTGTACATGAATCTGCATCATAAAATGATGCAGCACCAAATGACGTCAGTATATGGTATGTAATAAAGCTGAGTAGAAACAAAGCTAATATATAACTGATCAACTAAAAGACAATGCTAAATATGAGAGCAAAAAAAATAATGACTGAAGTAACAAATATCTAGAGTAAGCAAAACATAAGTATGAAACTGAGCAACAAAACACTTAACAAAATTGAAGGCTATCTGTCAATAGAAATACTGAAAGTAACTTTAATTTCACTTGGGGAGTTTCTCTTAATCGATAAGTACCTTGTGAGCTCATGATGCTCTAACGTCTTGTCCACATTGGCAGAGTCATCCTATACCTTGCCGGGGTATAAAATAAACTTAACTCATGGATCTAAACTGAGCCTCTTTCGGGCTAAAGAGGAGTCGCCCGACTTGCAGAACAATCCTATACTACGCTGGAAACATAGTTTTGGGGCTTGGGTTACTTGAACCCTTACCCATCTCGGTGCTAAATAGTCCTCCCAAAATAATATATATGCTCATAGCTATCATATCCCATTTTAAGGAAAAAAATGAAAACAACTTACTTTGAGTCTTTACTCAATGTTTAGCTTCTTTAACTAAACTTTTTTATGAGCCTTGGCCCGAAACCTTTATCTTTCTTGCTGACTTAACTTTTAAAGATAACTGAACCTTCTTTCTCTTCTAAAATCATATTTTGAAAGCTTAAAATACTAGACTTGGAAACCTTTCATGAAATACAAGCTTTGAACTTTTAAACAACTTCTCATATAAACAAAATGTATAACAACAACATCATAAAACGTGCTTTTAAAGATCATAATACAACTCATGAGGTCCATAAAATAAAAAAAGGCATGAACCACTGAATCCAATGAAAGGAATTCAAAGGGAGATACTTTGGGTAAAAACTCTAACTTTATTCTTTCAAAAACTAAGATTCCTAGATAATAGGGTGTGAGGAAGAACATGTTTTCTTCACTATGGTAATCTTACATACCTGAAATGGAGAGAATCTACGGAGAAACCTTGCTTGGAGATCCCTAGACTTTGCTTGGGAGACTTCTGACTTTGAAATTGAGAGAGAGGAGTTGAGAAAACTTCTACAATGAAATATTCCAAGTATAGATGCTTATGAGGGATTAATAATCATGCTAGAGGGCTTAAAGGGGGGGGGGTAAAGGACTTAATTTCCCTTAATTATATGAAAATTGGGAAAAATTCTCATCTGGAAAGGTTTAGGCGCGACATGGAGGCCATAGCACCAACCTTAAACCGTGCCACGAAGGTCATAGAGCCAATCCAAGGGCATGGCGCGCCTCCTACAATGCATGTGGCCTAATTTTCAACCATTCTAAATTTTTCATATAGGTGCAGCATGGACCTCAACACAGGGACTCTTCTCCACGATGCACTGACCAATTCTTATGCCTCAAACTTCTGTTTAGGCCTTGGAACTCATTCCAAATGATTTTTAATTGATCTAAGGGTCATATGACTCAGTTTTCAAGCTCAAAATGACATAATTAACGACTTAAAAGGGAAAATAAATCCTGAGGTATTAAATAACCAAAGAGAGTTTTGTTGGAGTTGTGTGTTTTGTATCTAGTAATTAATATTAGAAAGCAGATAAAAGGTTATGATCACGATATGCCATGATTTCATGGCACTTTTGACGCTTTAAACCAAGGATTTTTGTGAGTTCTTAGGTGTATTTTTGTTAGATATGATGTTCTTTTGTGTTTGTGCAGAAAAATGAGGTTCGTGAGCAAAAGTTGGAGATTTAAGCAGAATTTGGCTAAGTATGGAGCCGTTAAGAGAAATGATAGACCATAGTTCTTAATTATGGATCATTCTGTGAATCGTAAAACATGATCTGCAAAGAAGCAATCTGGAGATGAAACTACGAGTCATTTAATGCTTATAAATGCAAAGAATGGACCATCCTGTTCATTGTAAACTAAGATTTAGAGGAGTGATATTTTTGAAGTATAAACTATGGCTCATTTGACAATTCGTAAAAGTAAAGAATGTCCATCACTCATAGAAAGGGGTTCCGCAAGGGTAAATTTTTGGCATCTCAGTCTACAGACCGTAAACCCAGATTACGGGTCCATCATGTGATCTGTAGATCAAGGTTCTAAGAGGATGCAAAAGTGGTCTCAAAACTATAATTCAAGTCTATGGATTGTCGATGTGAAGTACTAACCGTAGACTGACTTATAAATACCTGCAGTTCCCAGCTTGAATTTGCAATTTGATGGTTGACTCTGGAAGACAATGAACCATCTTTCTAGTTTACGGTTCATAGAAAGCTAACGTGGCCAAGTTTTCCTAGTCTATTTAGGATAAGATTTTACGTTTATAAATACTTTTCTTGGGATTTCTTTTATTCGTTACTCATTATCTTTTATCTTTTGACACACATTTGAGAGCTAAGAACATACATTGATCTTTGTTCTTGGTTATTTTGCTACTATTTTGGATTATTTCTTGGATAATACAATTCATTTTTTTCTACTCTTCTCTTATAAGTATTTTATTATGAATTCCTCTATGTCTTTAGCTTTGGTTACTGCAAGAATGAGTAGCTAGATACCGTAACTAGGACTGTAGAAACCATGATAGATTAGCAAATATAGGTGAAAAAAATAGTGATTCTTGAATGGTGAATTTGCATGTATTGTTAATCTCTTTGCTTTGATTGCTTTTTAGCGGTTGAAAATGTTAGAACTCTCCATAAATCTTAACTTTCTCAACAAAAGAAGTGAAGGTTTTGGAAAAGAGATGAACAACGAAGATTTGAGGTTTCTAACCCTCATCTAATAATTTGAGCTCTCACAAGGAAAATCAATCCAAAATCATTGACGAAGCTAATACTTCAACACTTGAAGGCCGAAGGGATTTCAAGTGAAATTCTTCTAATTAGGTTGAAAGACTTTAGTTGAACCTTAAATCATTAGTTTTACATGTAAATCACTGGAACAAATCACAAGTAAACTAAATCTACTAAGTTATGAAATCATGGGGAACACAGTCCTAGTTTCTTCTCATAATTTGAATACAACAATAATACGTTCTCATACAATTGGTTACTAATAACTCAAAATACTTGCTACTTTTACTTTTTCATGTTAAACCCTTCTTGAAATAAAGACTACCATTTGGATAACCACAATTGACATATTTCTCACCATATTCTCTGTGGGATACGATCCCAATCTTATTTGGGTTCTATATTTGATAGCAACTACTTTATATCTCTTTTGGAGGAGTAATTTAAACATATCAAATTTTGACGTTGTTATCGGGGAATATGATTTAGAAATTATTTTTAGTGTTTATTTCTACTTCTAGTCCTTATTTCTTAATTTATTTTTTAATTGTTGTTTTTCTTTTTCTTTAGGAACAATGTTAGACCAACATGGATGCATTCAGGGTGTTGAGTTAACTTATGCTCAACGTGCTGCTCGTACTGCCTTGGCTACTAATGTAGCCAATCCTAATGCAGCTGATCCTGTAGCAGGTGACACTGCTGCTTTAGAGGCTGGAAATCAACATCCGGTTGCTGCTAATATTGTTGTTGTTTCCCACAATTTGCAAAACGTGAATCCCAATTTCCAGAATAGACTTGTGTGAGGTCAGCCGATAGATGATGATGTAAATATGGAGCTGGCAGGGTGTGCAGGTGCTATTGTGTTTCTACCACTTTGGGGTAAACGTCAAGTTTGATGTTACCAGTACTATATTGCACCTGCTGACACTAAAAAGAGCATTTAGGGGTCTACCATCTGATGACCCAAATCAATATCTGCTGAACTTTATAGGAGCCTACAGGGGATACAGGCTATCGAGTGTTTCACAAGAGGCCATCAGACTCAGACTCTTCCCATTCTCTTTGACTGGGGAAGCCACTACTTGGTTGAATGAGATGCTAGACCAGTCGATCACTACTTGGGCTGAACTGATAGAGGCATTCCTTGAATGATTATTTCCACCATCTCGGATGTTGAAATTGAGAGATGGGATCAATAACTTTGGATAGCTACCGGAAGAGGCACTACATAAAGCTTGGTTGAGTTTTAAGAAGAATATTATACAATGCCCAAACCACAACTTTCCCGATCAGGTGCTACTTGAGAGTTTCTATAGGTCGCTGGATACGGTGAATAAGTCTGTGGCTGACAATATTGCTAGAGGTACTTTGATGGGGCATACATACGCTTGATGACATTCAAAATCACTCTCCCAAAGGAGGTGGTAACGATCGCCAAGAAAAATAATAAGTATTCAATGGATATATGTCGGGGCCGAATCCACGGAGATTGGTGTGATGACTTGCCACTAGATGTCGATAATCAATTCACTAGAGTAAGAAAATTGTCAAACAAGTAAAGTAAAATTGGGGGGAAAAGGTTTGTGAATTTAAGATTCAAATTGTAACAACTTAACGAAGTAAACACAAGAATTTTAATCAAGAGAGGAAGCCTAGGGGTGTGCTTTCAATGGGGTATATAATGGGATAGGGGTTGATTTTTCAAGAAAACTTTTGATTATTAGTATGGGTAGCTTTGGTTTATGATATACTTAGTAGTTTTTCAACCTACTAAGTATGTTTACTATGGTCTCTTTCAAACGCCATAGTAAGACAATCAACTAACCAAATTTAGACTCTTAGATGAGAATTTCCTAAAATCAAGCTATTTCTAGCCTCAATTTGTGGTGAAAATCCCAAATCCCCACTATTGAATTTTTACCCAATTGAAGAACTTCTCTTCCAAGCAAGAACACAATTAGTAAATTAAATAAATGTTTGCAACCATAAATTTTATAATTAAAACACGAAGAATTCAATGGAGCCATACTCAATAATCAATTATAAGCACAAATAATCAACACTCATTCCCAAATTTAAACACCCATTATGCACACACCCCTAGAAATGAGTTTAGCTATTCATAGTGAAGGAATAAGAGAAAATACCAATTAGGTTTTTGATAAGTCGGTAATCTACAAACTTATTGAGCCTTTACTCATGAATTATTTCTATGTTTTGATAAGATTTAGAGGTTCTTATGGACTTTATTGATGTCTATGGAGGTACTTGTGATCAAAGATAAAAAACAAGGAAATGGACCAAAAAGAGCCAAAAAGGAGTGAAGTGTGAAGTGATCAAACAAGATGAAGATTCTGCTGAGAGATGCAGCGCCCGTGCGACACGCACTTGCCTTGGTACGGAACGCACCTTCTACTGCATGGGGATGAAAGTTAACTGAAGAATCTGCTAAGGGGTGCAATTGTTGTGCGATGCGCACAAAGCCTGGTGTGAACTGCACCCCACTTTGCATGAAGCTCCTAATTTGCCTGAGTCACTGGACCACAGAAGAAGGGTGTGCGACGCGCACATGATAATGTGCAAACTGCACCTTGCACCGCACACCACCCAAAGGGCATTTTTGTCCAAATTTATGTGACATTTTAGGAATGTTTATAAACTCATTTTAGGCACAATTATATATAGTTCTGATAGTTTTGAAGAGTTTTGAATAATTTCTTAGCTTTGTGAACAAGTTTTCCGTTCTAAGAACAAGAAGAGGGTTTCTCCCAATTCCTTCTTCCCAATTATTAGAACCACCATTTGTGTACAAACTTAGCTTGGATATTGAGAAATTTAGCTTGAATGGAAGGAAAATTGAATTACCTACTTGGTATATCTCTTTCTTTAAGCATGACTAGCTAAATCTCTTGTCTAGGGATTTGTTGATGATGTGTACTTGATAAATGGGTGTGGGTGTTGTTAATTCTTGTTTATAATTGCTTAATTGACATGGGTCTAGTGATTTCACCATATTTTAACTCTAAAATTGGTGGTTGCAAACATTGATTTTCCTTACTTGGTTATGTTCTTTCTTGAAAGAGAAAATCATAACTTCGGATGTGAAATTGCTAGTAGGAACTTGGGCTTCCATTTAGATCGAGACTAGAAATAGCTCAAATCAATGGAATCACCCATTTAAGGGTCTAAGCTAGAAATAGCGTGACCTCCCTAAACATTGGCTTGGTTTTTTATTGTTTAATCAATAGTGCTTGATTTAAGGTTGTTGAATATATAGTTGTTGATCGAGAGATGAATAACCTTACCTAAAACCAAGGTTACCCATGTCGTTTAGCATGAATTTATATGAATAAGCAATCACCCTTTCCCATGCTCGAGTCTCATTTGACACACATCCCTAGTCATCCCCCTTCTATTGTTTACACCTTAAACTTTTTAATTATTATCTTGTTTGGAATTTGAATTGTGACAGATTCCCAATTCCCCCTTTTTTACATTATTGTTGTTGAGAAATCTACTCTTGTGTGAGGTTTGTTTACAATCACCTAAGTTAAGCTCTAAATTTTCTGTGGGATTGACCCCGACACCTGTCGGGTACTATAAATGTGTTTTGGTCTGACGATCGCCGATACCTCCTTTTAGGAGAGTACATTTGAGCATTACTAAATATGGTGCCATTGCTGGGGAATTTAGTTGATTAGCCTTTTTATTGTGAATTGAAATCACTTTGTAAAGTGTTTGTTCTTTTCTTTTGTTTGTTGTTTTTGTTCATTGGCTATAGGTAGATATTCCTCAAGGACTATTGCAGTATTTCTCACTCAGCCCATGTGCACTTGAGAATGAAACCTTTTTAGACCATAAGTTGGATATTTGGGGAGACGAGGGAGCAATGGGTGCGACTTTCACTAAAGAGATTGAGGATTGGGTGAAGAGTGGTATATAAAGGGATAGAGAGCTATCAATCACCACGCTTCTTGAATTTATAGCAATGAGTATGATGAATCACCGGGTTGAAACAGCTAATACCATTAGTGTTGTTGGGGCTGTGAGAATGGTGGAAGAGGCATCCTTGGCTGACCACGAGATGGATTCCCATGGAAGCCCCCGAAGTGTGGAGGGATACGACCATGGGAATCAAGGTTGGAACAAATAAAATAGTGGCTCTAGAATTGAAAGTATGCTCATGAGAGTGTTAGAGAAGGTGGGATCCACCAACGGAGCCGTTGAAGAGTTGAGACATGATCTTGGGAGTCTTGCCCAAACCGTGCAATCACATTCCATTGCTATTGCACTACTTGAAGAAGGGATGGTTTGGCTCACCTCCAAATTTGAGTCGAGACAAGTCAAGAGTGAAGAAAGGAGTAGTGATATAAAGGACTCAATCAACCCCGTTGAAACAATAATGCCATGTACGAGTAATCCTAGAAACAAGAGAGCTTGGAGAAATGGTTTGTCCAAGTCTATACATCGCGAGAGCAAGGTACCCAAAGTTTTCAAACCTTTCCCTACATGTCCACCTCCTTTCCCTCAATGTCTGTTTCAAGAAAAAGTGAATGACACTCCGAGAGATTTTCAATCCATGTTGAAAATAATCACTATCAACATTCCCACTAGTACTGCTTTTAACAAGATGCCCAAATATGCTATGTTTGTTAAAGAATTGTGCACTACATGCAACTTAGAGGATGTTGGGATTGTGCAAATATCCCCTTTTAGTAGTGCAATTTTAGCGGGTACTTTGACAAATGATGCAGTGATGCCGGGTGTACACACTATTTGTAATTCTAGTGGATTCACAAGTATACAAGATTGGCATGTGATGAAGACGCAAGTGTCAACTTGATGTCCTTAGCCACCTTTAGGTGACTGGAGTTGGGGAAGCCTACTATCACAAACATGAAGTTCCTTATGACGAATCAGTCAATGAGGCATCCTGTGGGGGTTGGATGCGATATCTTGGTTAAGATGGGTCAGTTTGTATACCCTGTCAATTTCTTTGTGTTTGATTGCAAGGGAAGATTTGAGATACCCACTATTTTGGGGCAACCTAGTCTAAAAATAGGGTACCTTAAGCAAAATGGACTCGAGAGAGTTAAAATTTTCCGTGAATGATGAGGAAGCCACCTTTGATGTGAGTAGGTCTATGAAACAACCGAGTGACCTTCAAATGACCTTTGCAATTGGCAAGATTGAGGAAAGCATTGACTTACACGTGAAAGAGGGGTTTGTGGATGAAGCGTTAGAAGCAGTGTTGCTAAATTTTGATAGTGAGGGGATAGAAGAATATGACGAGATTTGTTGTGCATTAGTGGGAATGGGCTCCTACACCTACCCTCTAAAGAAGATCAATCTCGATCTAAAGAACATACAAACCCCACCTTCTAAGCCCTCAATTATTGAACCACCTACCTTGGAGCTCAATCCATTACCATCCCATTTGAAGTACGCTAACTTAGGTGCTAATGAGACTTTGCCGGTCATCATATCCAACAAATTAAGCGACAAGAAAGTGGAATCGCTACGTAGGGTGCTGAAGAAGCACATCCGTGCTCTAGGGTGGACTATTGCCGATATCATAGGTATACCCCCGGGGATATGCATGCACAAAATAAACCTTCAAGAGGAAAGCACCTCTTCCATTTAACACCAACGAAGGCTAAACCCACCTATGCAAGAGGTGGTGAAAAAGGAGATTATTAAATGGTTAGATGCGAGGGTTGTCTTCCCTATCTCCGATAGCACTTGGGTCAGCCCAGTGCAATACATGCCTAAGAAGGGTGGAATCATTGTTGTGCCAAATGATAAAGATGAGATGATCGCCCTCAGACCCATGACATGTTGGAGAGTATGCATGGACTACCGGAAATTGAACTCATGGACTGAAAAGGACCACTTCCCTCTACCATTCATGGATCAAATGCTTGATAGGTTGGTAGGCCGTGGTTTTTATTGCTTTCTTGATAGTTATTTTGGCTACAACCAAATCTCGATCACCCTGGAGGATCAAGAGAAGACAACCTTTACATGCCCTTGTGGAACTTTTGCTTTCAAAAGAATACCCTTTGGACTTTGCAATGCCCCGGCCACTTTCCAATGGTGTATGATATCCATATTCTCAGACATGGTTGAAGATACGATGGAGATCTTCATGGATGATTTTTTTGTAGTTGGGGACACATTTGATGATTGTTTAGAAAACTTAGAGGAAGTGCTTAAGCGATGTGAGAAAACAAACCTGGTGCTAAATTGGGAAAAGTGCCATTTTATGGTGAACGAGGGGATAGGATTGGGTCACAAGATATTTGAAAAAGGTCTTGAAGTTAACCAAGCTAAAATTGAAGTTATATCTAAGATACCCTCTCTGAAAACTGTAAAAGGAATAAGGAGTTTTCTTGGTCATGTCGGATTCTATAGACACTTCATCAAAGACTTCTCGAAGGTTGCTCACCCTTTGTGTAAGTTGCTTGAAAAAGATGCCAAGTTCAACTTTGATGATAGATGCATGAAAGCCTTCCTAACTTTGAAAGAAAAGTTGACATCCACCCCCATTATCATTGCACCAGATTGGTCGAAACCATTTGAACTCATGTGTGATGCCAGTGGTGTAGCTTTCGGAGTGGTGCTTGGCCAACGAAAGGAAAAACTCTTCCACACAATCTAATATGCAAGCAAGTCTTTGAACACATCCCAAACAAATTACACCATGATGGAACAAGAATTGTTGGCCGTAGTTTTTGCCTTTGAAAAGTTTCAGGCATATCTTCTGGGGACTAAAGTTGTGGTGCACACCGACCATGCGGCAATCAGATATTTGATGATTAAAAAGGATGCAAATCCCTGATTAATTCATTGGGTACTAACTCTCCAAGAATTTGATTTTGAGGTGAAGGATCAGATAAGGTGTGAGAATCAAGTGGCTGATTACCTATCGCGATTGGATGAAGAGGGAAGGCCCATGGGGGAGCTTGAAATTAATGATTCGTTCCCCAATGAGCGCATCTTGGTTGCATCTCACTATCTAACTCCATGGTTTGCTGACTTTGCTAATTATTTGGAAAGTGATTTACTTTCGGAGGGGTTGAATTCCCATTAGAAAAAGAAGTTCCTACATGATGTCCGGAAGTACTATTGGGACAAGCCTTACCTCTTTCTGATTTGCGCCGATGGAATGATCCGGAGGTGCATCCCCAAAATTGAGATGATGCCCATTCTTAGAGCATGTCATTCTTCACCCATTGGTGGCTAACATGGGGGCATGTGCACAGCCTCGAAAGTGTTACAATGTGGATTTTAGAGGCTGACTCTATTTCAGGATGCCCATGACTTAGTGAAGGAGTGTGACAAATGTCAACGCGGAGGGGGCATATCTCGATGCCATGAACTTCCATTGACCCCAATTCTTGAGGTAGAATTGTTTAATGTATGGGGTATCAATTTCATGGGGCCCTTTGTGAGCTCACATGGGAACTCCTACATTCTAGTGGCTATGGACTATGTTTCCAACTGGGTAGAAGCTGTGGCTTTGCCAAATAATGAGGGAAGAAGCGTCACGACCTTCCTTAAAAAGCATATCTTTGCTCGATTTGGCACCCCCCGTGCCATTATTAATGATGGGGAATCACACTTCTGCAATAGATTATTTAGTGCCTACTTGAGAAATATGGAGTCAAACACAACATGGCCACCCCCTACCATCCATAAACAAGCGGACAAGTTGAAGTGTCCAATAGAGAAATTGAATCCTTCCTTTCAAAATCAGTGAATGTTCATCAAACGGATTAGTCCCGAAAGTTGGATGACGCTCTATGGGCATATAGGACGGCATACAAAACCCTGATTGGTATGTCTCCCTATCAACTAGTATTTGACAAAGATTGTCACCTCTCGGTTGAATTGGATCACAAGGCAATGTGGGTTTTGAAGAAGCTTAACTTGGATTGGGAATGAGCCGCTCGTGCTAGAGTGAAAGACAACAATGAAATGGATGAGTTCCGGATGTGGGCTTATGAAAGCACCACAATTTACAAAGCTCGAATGAAGCACTATCATGATCAATAAATCTTAAAGTGAGAGTTCCACCCAGGAGATTGGGTGCTATTGTTCAACTCCCGACTCTGTCTCTTTCCAGGAAAATTAAGGTCCAAATGATCGGGCCCATTCAAAGTGCTTCATGTCTTCGCCAATGGAGCCATAGAATTGGAAAATGAGGATGGCGCAGTGATAACGCTCAAATACACTCTCCAATGGAGGTGATTGCGATCGTCAGAGCAAAACACATTTATATTCTCGACGGGAGTCAGGGTCTATCCCACAGAGAATAATGTAATCGCGATCGAGCTAGTAAAAATTGAAAGCAACTTATTGGAGTTCAACAAACAAAAAGGGAAAAGATATCAAAAGAGGGGTTTTAACCAGCACTAAAAGATAAAAGAAAACCAAATAAGATATATATTGATCAATAGCTTTCATCTTGCTTTCGTTAAGCAAGGACAATAAGGGAGATTTAGGGATGGGAAATCAATTCACAAGACTTGCACCCAATTAACATGTGGATAGTCTTGGTTAAAGGTATGCCTATCCGTCTCTCAATAAATCAAGCATATATCTTGTGTATTCTCTCGAATCACCACGAGTAAGAAATAACCAACCAATTCAACTTGGATAATTTGGCTATATCTAGCTCCAACTCTTAGATGGGGGTTTTCGTCGAATTGAGCTATTCCTAGCCTCAACCTAGAGTGGAATCCCAAATCCACACTATTGAACCTTCTTGAATTAAGGAACTCCTCTCTCAAAAAAGAACCCAATTAGAATGCTAAGTCAATGTTTGCAACTATTAACTATAAATTCAAGCATGGATGATTCATTAGACCCACATAATAAAGCAAGAGCAAATACAAAACATGAATTTAATACCCAAATAAGTATTATTTCTAATACAAAACCCAAATCTCAATTCAACAATCACACCTACAAACTAGCAATTCCGAACAAGATTTGAAGAATGGAAACTAAGGATTTTACAATAAAAAGCATCTAAATCTTCACTCCTATGGTGTTGGTTGATGAAATTGCTCTCCAAGCTTGTCAAGGATTGTGAAATTTGCCAAAGATCCCTTCCAAGATGGCTGAGGAGTATTTTATGTGGATTAGGGTTTCCAAAAGTGGGAATTTCCAAATCGATCCTGCAGCTGATGACTTCTTCAACGCGGTCGCGTGACCGATCCTCACTGTAGCGAGGCTTTATCTTTTCCTTTCACGTGGTCACATCGCTTCACTCTCGCAGTCGCGTGGCTTTGATTCACTGTGCATCGTGGTCGCGTGCCTTGCAGTTCACAGTCGCGATAGCCAACTTGATTCTCTGTGCATCGCGGTCACGTGCTTTGTATCTCGCGGTCGCGATGGCCAACTTGATGCTAGTGATCAGTAGCTACTTTTTGCTCCATTTGACTAGTTTTCACTCAAATCTTTCCCGAATACTTCTACAACACAGAAACCTGTAAAATAGAAGTAATCTGTGTCAATTTCACTATTTATCCACTTTATACTAGCAAAAGCATAAGATTAAAAGCTAAATAAGGAGGTAGAATACCAACTTATCAAATACCCAAACTTGAATTATTGCTTATCCTCAAGCAACTAAAAATTCGAACTCAAGAGGCACACAACACAAGTGCAAAGACAATACCATAAGCCAAGGAAAACCCATTTCAAGCATCAAATATGACTTTGGTTGGTACTAATGATTAGTCAATCACATGACAATTTAGTCTAAGCATTTCCCTCTATTCAAAACACAATTCAAGGTTCCAATGGGCATTATGAACAACCAAGTGACAACAACCAATCCTCAAGATGTGACTCAAACCACTAGCTTACCAAAACATGCTCAATTGACTCATTTTAGGAGTTTATCAATGTCACCAACTATCCTAATTTGCAATATATTTTTTTTCAGAAATTTAAGCCATCGCGATTGTGAAGCTCAGAGTAGTTATTCCTCGCGATCGCGGGATTGGGCATCATGATCGCGAGGGTCATCTTTTTGTCCAAAAAAAATCATTCAGATATTTTTTGGAACAGGTGCCTTGCACCCTTTAGTTCACCATTTTTACACCATATGGGGGTCACTTTTTATCCCAAAGATCAGTAAACTAACAGTATTTTAACCCCCAACAATATTTCACCCATAAGTTTATACCACAACCCCCGATTCACACATTGTTGAAAACAAAAATTGACGCCCACTTGGGTGTTTAAAACTACTTACTTTGGCACAATAAGGGTAAATCAAATAAAAGAAAAATGGAGACCATACTTGAAGAGTTGCAAAAATGCTACGGAATTGAAGTTGATGGAATGTATTAATTTTGCCTTGGGAGAGAAAAGTAGCCAAGTTTCAAAGAAAAATTTGCTTTTGAAATGGCTTGTTTGATCTTTATTTACCTGGAAATTGTTCGTTGCCTCGCAGTCGCGTGACCTTATCATGCAATCGCGATGAGTTAAAATCACTTGACTCTACACGATCGCGAAAAGTTCACGCAGTCGTGAAGAGTCAATGAGAATTTACCTCATCGCGATCGCAAGAGTCAGGGCTCGCGATCGCGATGCCTTAGCAACACCTGATTTTTCAAAAATCTTCCCAGTGCACTATTTTCTCGTGCGAAGCCAGGTGCGATGGGCACTTTGGGAGGTGCAAAATGCACCTCCTTTGCATATGCCAATATTTCTGCTCAATTCACTATTTGCTTGTGCGATGGCATGTGCAACAGGCACTATTGCAGGTGCAAACAGCACGCCGGCACTCACAGCTCGTAGCCCCTGGTCTAGATTGGCAAGGTCCATGGAGGTCTACGCGACCACATAAAAAATCTCAGAATCTCAATATAATTACCCTGAGTATATCCGGGTCTAAATCAGTAAATCTCAGAATCCCAATGAGGGTGCCCGGAGTATATCCGAGTCTAAATTCATAGTAAAAACAAGTCTAGAGCTTGGCTCAACCGAGTTTAGTATCATCTCAAAATCAGTAGTAAAATATAGTCTAGCACTACGGATCAGTTGAGCTAGTATCAGGGTGAAAACCCAGTGATAAAATCATCATTTAATCTCTTTTACTCCAAGAAGATCAATAAAACCAGTTTCAAATCCATTTAGAACCATTTATACTGAAAATGGGCCCTTGGGGACATGCAAGGTTTAGAAAACCGGTGATAGTTTGCGTCGCAGCCTTGTAGTAGTAAATAAAAGCAAAAAAACTCTTTGTATGATAATGATATGCCCAAACATAACCAATAGCTTAACAGCTCTCAATCAACCTATCGTCCCTGCACAGGCTCAATCCGCTCTACAACATAGATAACAAACTCAATATTATAATCTGATGTTCGGGACTCACAGACATTCCCCCATCATCCCACCATATATGGTCCAAAGGCATCTACAAAGGCCACACAAGGATGCAAGGGGTGATACTAAAAAACTAGTTCGAATACTAAAGTTAATGTAGGAAATAAGATGGACAGACAAAAACGGACAAGGTCTGGAGTGCCAACCTAGTAAACCCAGCACAAGGATGGTAAATAATACAATTATATTCTATATACGCAATCGCGATCGCGACCCTATCCATCGCGATCGCGAAGACAAAAATTATTTTTTTTCAAAAAATTAAAGCATTGCGATCGCAGAATGTGTCATCGCGATCACGAGGCTCAGAGAAGTTGGTCATCTCGATCATGAGATTTGGGCATCATGATCGCGGGATTTGGGCATCGCGATTGCGATGGTCATCTTCTTGCCCAAAAAATTCAGTTCAAACATTTCATCGAATAGGTGCCTTGCACCCTTTTTCATACCATTTTTACACCACATGGGCATCACTTTTTACCCCAAAAATCACAAAACCAACAGATTTATAACTCCCCACTAGATTTTACCCACAATTGCATACCCAACATTCAATTTACACATTATGAAGAAAGCAAAGATTGACACCCACTTGGGTGTTTGAAGCACTTACTTTAACACAAAATGAGGGTGGATTGAAGAAGAGAAGGCGGAGATCATACCTGAGGAGTTGCAAAGATGCTTATGAAAATGAAGTTGATGGTGGATTTTTATTCTTGCCTTTGGAAGAGAAAAGAAGCCAAGTTTCAAAGCAATTTTTTTCTTTTGAAACGGCTCAAATACCTGGAGGTTGTTCGGTGCCTCGTGATCGCGAGGCCTTCTCACGCTATCGCGATGAGTTAAGATCTCATAACTCTACACGATCACATAGGGACTCACGCGATCGTGAAGAGTTATTGAAATTTTATCTCATCGCAATCGCGATGGTCAAGGGTCGCGATCGCAATGCCTTAGCATCGACTGAGTTTTCTAAATTTTTGCACAGTGCACTGCTTCAACGTGCGATGCCAGGTGCGACGAGCACTTTGTATGGTGAAAAATGCACCATGTTCGCATATGCTAGTGTTTTTTATCAGTGCACGGTTTCTTGTGCAATGGGCACTCTTCCAGGTGCAAAAAGCACCTTTTTAGAGGTATTTTTGGTGCTTCTCAACACTTGGTTCCTCTTCTCATTCCTTTGGGCACCTAAAGACAAACCAAAAAGAAACAAAAAGGTGAAGTAAAGCATAAAAATGATGGGTTTCCTCCCATCAAACGCACAATTTAACATCGCAGCGCGACGCCGGCTACCTCACCATCGAGATCTCCACTTGGAAGCTTTGAACCTTCGACCCAAACATGAATCGAATTTTTGGTGGCACTCCCAGGGTGAAGGTTTTAGCATGAGAAGGCCATTCTCTTGATTTCGCATGTCGCACTTTTTGGCCTTCAAGTGAGAAAGGACGCTTTACCTTCATTCCACGACAAACTCAAAATCGGATAGACCTTCATCCACCTTCCTTCCAAGGTCTTCCATAAGCTTGATTACTTCAACTTTCGTTCATTCAATCAAACTTAAAGTCAAACAAAGGTTGACGAGGGATTTAGGCGTCTCCACCTTCAAGCTTGCCTCGTTCATAACATCCTCACTTAGATATGATATGACATCATGACCCACAAATAGGGTAGTTAGTTGCAACACCACCTTCAATTCATGATCCTCCCTTATGTTTTCTTCTTCTTTCTCCCTTGCATCCACAAAGAATTGCTTTATGGATTGCACATTCTCCTCTTGGGTTTCTAGCGAGGCCAAGAGGGTTTAGAGCTTACCATATATGCCTTCTTCGCTTGCGAATTCATGGTCTCTGTTAAGGTCACAAGCACCACTAGCAACATTGTTAGCACAAGAAGGGGAAGGGGGACGATCATCGTTGGGGCATTCGCTCCAATGTCCATCACGACCACCACACAAATAGCAATTGCGCCCATCATAGGAGTGAGAAGGAGAATACCTTCCTCTCCTAGGGCCAATTCTACACCTTTATCCAAGGTGGGGTCCTTCACAATAAACACAATAGTCGGGAATATAAATTGGGATGCAACTATCACCATCTTTAACATTCAAATAAGCCATGATGCCATCAACAAACGAAAACTAAATAAAAGAAAAACAATTATTCACAAAATTGAACTAGAGTAAGTAAACTCAAATTCTAAACTAACTAAATATGCCAAATTATTCCCCAGTGATGGAGCCATTTTTGATAACGCTCAAATCGTGCTCTCCAAGTAAGAGGTCACGGCGATCCAATAGCAAAACAAAATTTATAATTCCCAAGGAGTGTCGGGGTCATACCCAAGGGAATAATATAGTCGCGATCGAGCTAATAAAGATTCTAAGAAACTTATTAAAGTTCAATTAACAAGAAGGGAAAAAGATATCAAAAAGAGAGGTTTTAGACTAGAACTAAAAGATAAAAGAAAATCAAATAAAAGATAGATTGATCAATGGCTTTCCTTGCTTTCGCCAAGCAAGGACAACAAGGGAGAATTAGGAATGGGAATTCAATTCACAAGACTTGCACCCGGCTGTCTCTCGACCAATCGAGCATATACCTCGTGTATTTTCTCTCGAACTAACATGAGTAAGCAATAAACCAGCCAAATAACTTGGGTGAGTTGGGTTATCCCTAACCCCAACTCTTAGATGGGAGTTTTCGGCAAATAAGTTATGTCTAGCCTTGATCTAGAGTGGAAACCCCAAATTCCCACTAATAAATCTTCCCGAATTTGAGAATTTCTCTCCCGAGCAAAAACCCAAATTAGCAAGCTAAGTCAATGTTTGCAACCATTGACTATAAATTCAAGAATGGAGGATTCAATAGACCCAAATAATCAAACAAGAGCAAAATCTATATATGAATTTAATAACCCAACAAGTATTATCTCTAATGCAAACCCAAGATCTCAAATCAACAAACACACCAATAAAATAGCAATTAAGAACAAGAGTTGAAGAATGGAAACTAAAGATTTTACAATAAAGAGTATCCAAATCTTCACTCCTATGGTGTTGGTTGATGAACTTGCTCTCCAAGCTTGCCAAAAGTTGTGAAAATTGCCAAAGATGTGTTTCTAATCGGCTGGGAAGAGTTTTATGTGAATTGGGGTTTCCAAAAATGGGAATTTCCAAATCTATCCCGCAGCTGATAAAACCTTCATCGCGATCGCATGTGTTACCTTCGCAATCACAAAGTTCTAAAATTTCCTTTCACGCGGTCGCGTATCCTCAACCTCGCGATCACGTAGCTTTGACTTTCTCCTTTACGGGATTGCGTGGCTTCACTTCGCGGTCGTGTAGGTTTAGTTCTGTCCTTGTGCATCGCGGTCGCGTGGCTCCACTCTCGCGATCGCGATGAGCAATATTATGCTAGTGATCAACAGTTCCTCTTTTTGCTCCATTTAACTTGTTTTCACTTGAATCTTTCTCGAACACTTCTAAAACACAGAAAACTGTAAAATAGAAGAAATTTGTGTCAAGTTGCACTATTTATCCACTTCATACTAGCAAAAGCATAAGATTAGAAGCTAAATAAGTAGGTAGAATACCAACTTATCAATCCTACACCACCAGTAGTGTTTCTTCAGGTCATGATACATCTTAGTTGCCCCCAAATGAGTAGAATACCTCAAACTATGAGCCCAATCTAGTCAAGTCACCCACTCTAGAACACAAATCCGACCCTTGATCCTCAAAACACCCTCTGGGTCAAGAATCGCTTTCTTAGCTTCACCACTCAACACCTTATCCTGAATCATGCACAACCTTTGATCCTCGAACTGTCTATCCTTAATCTGATCCACCAATAAGGATTATGCTTCCACATAAGCAAGCACCCTACCAGGCTCGGAAACATCAAGTCTAATGAAGCTATTAGCCAAAAGCTGAACATCTATCGCCAAAGGTCACTCCTCGACCACCAATATAGAAAGAACACCCATACTAACTGCCTTCCTACTCAAGGCATCCGCCACTACATTGGCCTTGCGTGGGTGATAGAGAATAGTCATATCATAGTCTTTCAACAACTCCAACCACCTGCTATCTCAAATTTAAATCCTTGTGGTTGAAGATATACTGAAGGCTATGATGATCGGTGAACACCTCGCAATGAACTCCATACAAATAATGCTGCCACAGCTTCAAAATAAATATTACCGCCGCCAACTCTAAGTCATGAGTGGGGTAGTTCTTCTCATGGGTATTCAACTATCTCGAAGCATAAGATATCTCCTTCCCCTTCTGCATCAACACACCACCAAGGCCAACTCCTAAAGCATCACAATACACAGTGAAATCATTTTCTTCCATAGGTAAGGTCAAGATGGGTAAGCTTTGAGCTTTTGAAAGCTATCCTCACACTCGTCGGACCACTGGATAACGACATTCTTCTGGGTCAACTTGGTCAAAGGAGCTGCAATACAAGAGAACTCCTGCACAAATCGCTTGTAATAACCAGCCAACCCCATAAAGCTCCTAATCTTAGTAAGTGAAGTAGGCCTAATCCAATCTCAAACCACCTCAATCTTGGATGTATCAACCATAAAACCATCCTTAGGCATGACATGTCCCAAAAACGCCACAGAACTAAGCCAAAACTCACACTTTGAGAACTTAGCATATAACTTCTCATCCCTAAATCTTTGGAGTACAATTCTTAAATGCTTCACTTGATCTGCCTCATTCATGGAATACACTAAGGTGTCATCAATATATATAATCACAAAGGAATCAAGATACGGTCAAACCATTCATCAACTCCATAAACATTGTAGGAGCATTAGTCAAACCAAAAGACATTACCAAAAACTCAAAATGACCATATCGGGTCCTAAAAGCTGTCTTAGGGATATTCGAAACCCTAATACTCAACTGCTGGTACCCAGACCTCAAGTCAATCTTTGAAAATACCAAAGCTCCCTGAAGCTGATCAAAACAAATCATCAATGCACAGAAAAAGATACTTATTCTTGATAGTTACCTTGTTCAACTGTCGATAATCAATACAAATACGCATAGAACCATCCTTCTTCTTCACAAACAACACTGGAGCACCCCCAAGGAGGACACTTGGTCTAATGAAACCCTTTCCAAACAAATTTTGAAGTTGATCCTTGAATTCCTTTAATTTTTTTAGAGCCATCCTATAAGGAGGGATGGAAATAGGTCAGGTGCCCAGCTCCAAATAAATAGAAAAATCAATATCCTTATCCGAAGGGACACCTGGATGATCCGTAGGGAACACATCCTGAAACTCTCTCACTACCCTCACAAACTCCAAAGAAGGTGAGTCTGCACTAGTATCACACTCATATGCCAAATAAGTAAGGCACGCCTTCTCAACCATTCGATGAGCTTAAAGAAAGGAAATAACACTTTTAGGATACGAACCTTGAGTACCCTTCCACTCCAACCTCAGCACACCTGGCATAACTAAGGTAAAGCTCGATAATCCATAATAGCATTATGTGGAGAGAGCCAATCCATACCTAGAATGATATCGAAATACACTATATCTAGAATAATCAAATCCACCCATGTATGATATCTCAACAGAGTGACAACACACAATCGGTACACCCAATCCACCACTAAAGAATCACCTACTGGGTAGTAACATGGATAGAAACAGAAAGAGACTCACACATCATATCAAGACCAAATTCAAAGTAAGCAGACACATAAAAGAAATTAGAGCCAGGGTCAAACAATACGGAAGCAGGCCGATGGCATATTGAGATGATGCCTGTGATAAAATCATCTGAAGACTCTGCCTCGGGCCTACTCGAAAAGGCATAACACTGATCCCTATCTTTCCCTGGATGAACCACTCCTCTGCCACCACCTTGCTTTGCTGGTGATGCACCCCTAGTCGCATGAGATCTACCTCAACCCCTAGCTGCGGGTGCTGCTGATCTACCCAGAACTTGAGGACCTTGCTATCGACCCCCACCTCTAAGTCTGGGATAGTCCCTCTTGAGATGCTCAGGAATACCACACTCATAGAAGGATATGGGAACTACCATCTGCTGAGAAGACCTTGAATGACTAGAATGACCACCACGACCTGAGAACCTCTTAGACGAACCATGGGAAATCTGCCCTGGGCTGAAAGAGTCTTTTCCAGGATATCCTCCCTCAGACGCTTGAAGAGCTGCCTGAACTGGTCTACCATGTTGAGGACGAAAACCCCTCTTGAAGAAACATCTACCTTCGGATGAGGTACCACTAAACTGGCCAGAAGTACGGGACCTCTTGTCCCTCAAATCATCAAACTCGTCACGACGCATAAGCTCAAACCCCTTGGCCGCCTCAATGACCCTCTGGAATGTAGCCCCTTACTGGGCTATAGAAAACACTACCTCCCAGATCCTTAAAGTAAGACCCTTCACAAACTCGCGAATCCTCTTAATCTCATCTAGTATAATCACCAAGTCATGGTGAGACAAAACATAGAATTGTATCTCATACTCGGTCACTAAAATCCCATACTGAGTCAAATGTTCAAACTGATGCCTGCGCTCCTTGCTCAAGCTACGAGGAAAAAATCTATCCAGAAAGGCCTGGGCAAATAACTCCCAAGTCATAGGAGGATATCCTGCAGGTCTAGAGACAACATAAGAGTGCCACTATTGCTTGGCGGGACCATGTATCTGCAACACTGTGTAATCAACCCCGTGAGACTGCACTAATCCCACACTCTAAAGCCTCTCATGACAACTCACTAAGAACTCGTAAGCATCCTCAGTATGGATACCCTGAAATTGAGGTGGATCTATCTTCCTAAACCTCTCAAACCTCCTTTGCTCATTATCCAACATCACGGTTCTATCCACTCTCACGTCTTCCATACTCAGTAAAGGCATACCATCAAACCTCACTATTGTAGCCGCTGGCTGACCCGCTAGTCTATGAAAAGTGGGAATAGGTTGCTGGTCTGGGGTCTGGGCCTCAACTCTAGCTTGAGAACCATCTGGAGTACTTGTCATACTGCCACACTAAGTCATGCTCTCTAACAACCCCAACACACGAATCAAGGTATCCTGAAGCATTGGAGCTGCCACAAATCCAGGTGGAGCCAGCATTGTTCCCACCTTCTCAACTGGAACTTGATCCTCCATAAACTCATACTCACCCTCAGGGGAACCTGCCCTAGCTAAAACACGAGCAGCTGTCTGAGCTCTACCCCCAGTACAACCTCTGCCATGGCTTCTACCATATTCTTTGCCTCATCTGTAAGCACCGGTATGGGCAGCAGGCACGGGTGCTGGAATAGGATCCTGACCTCTCTCTGTAATAGCACAAGTCCTCACCATCTGTGAGATAATGAAACAAGGATATCAGTAATAAGGGGATCTAATCTTTTGCATGATAAGAAAGAAATAGAGAAGTTTCCTAAAGTCCCGTAGCCTTTCAAAGATAGATACGGACGTCTCCACACCGATCGCAAGACTCTACTAGACTCATCTAGTACTTGTGAGACCAAAGAACCCAGCGCTCTAATACCAACTTGTCACAATCCAAAATTAGTCATGATGGCACCTACCACACACCCCGCAGTAGGTAAGCCAACCCAACATCATAATAACAAAACAAGGAAGATAAATGGTAGGGATAATCACAAAACTAAATCTTATCACAATTGAATATAAGCAAAAATATAAGAGTACTCGAAAGTATAATCCAACCCCAAAATCTGGTAGTCACAAGGTACAAGCCCCTAAATATAGAATACAAGGAAAGGAATCTAAGAGTATTTCAAAATGCGAAAAATACATAATACTAAGATAGAGGAATATCCCATAGATGCCATGGACATTAGCTACTACCTCAGGGATCTCTAAAGTAAATCACAACACCAAACACATAGCCAGCATCCAGGAAGTGCCAGCTCAGTACCTGTACGTAAGGTGCAGAAATAACAGTTGTGAGTACAGGGTCACGTGTACTCAGCAACATCCTCAACTGACACTAATTCAAAGTGGCGAGGACCACCCAACAACACAAATATCAAGTAAACTTCCAACACCTGCACTCAGGAAAGCCAACCTAACCTAACAGATATTCATGATAACAGAGCAAGAATAATAATAGAGTTCACAAATATTCAACTCGAATCAATAAAGACAATTCACCAATCACAGTACCCAATTACAATACATAACAATAAGAAAAATTTATATGAATGCAATATGATGCAATGCATGCTACAGTATACACCTGCTGCCCTGTATAACTAGCTAGGACCTATGGAGGACTCATGAGGTCCATATACCCACCCGAAATAGTTTCCCATCAGGTATGCAAATCATAAATCTGCACAGAACCATTTACTATCGAGCCACCTGGAATAATTTCCCATCGGGCATGAAAGTCAATAATCAGTAAATCTACCCGGAACACTTTCCATCGGGCATGCAATTTTTTTTAAAATCAACATTTTTCCAAAAAATATTTTTTTAACCATGCCATAATATGAATATGAGTGAACATGCATAATCAATGGAACATGCTATACAATACCACAATATGGGGTCACAAGGCCAAATGCACAAATATCTCAAATACAGGCTCACAAGGCCAAATTCACTTTATCACGAAGTACATGGGAGAACAAACAATTCACATAAATAATCCAATTTTAAAACCCTTCTTTTAACATATTGGAACCTACATAGATACTCGTCAGCTCATCTATATTGGACCCCCAAATCCTCATTACTCCCCAATTTACACACAGCACATAAGCACTTCGAAAGAGGGTCAAAGAAAGTCTCAACTTTCCTTAACAAAAGACCTGCAAAAATCAACAGAAAGCTTTTCCCTTTTGGATCACCTCCAAACGCAACCACTCTATCAAAATTAAGTTCTACGTGTAAACATGAGTTCAATAATACACACATTGTTGTGGTTCTAGTCTAGGTCCAAAAGTCAACTCCGAGAATAAAAGGAAAAAAATAGAAATTTATAAGAACTTCAATTTAACCATATATTAAGGAGTTTAAATCTAAAATTTCATCAAAAATAGAGTTAAAAACGAGTTTGAAATCACCAATTTATCCAATTTTAACTTTACCGGGAAAACCCAAAATTCTAATTTGAAAAATAAGGATTTGAAAGAGAAATCATGAACTAATCATCGGGTAACATGTAAAAATAGTTTAAGAATGTACCCAAATGAAGAGATCTTGAAATCCCACTTTGAAATCACCAAAAATTGAGTTCTAGAGCTCCAAAAATAAGGTATGGCTTTAATAGCCGAAAAAGAAAATATTTTAAACCACTTCCAATCGCCCTTCTTCGTGGATGCAGGACCCCCGTTGCATACGTGGAGCTTATTAACCTGAACCCATCACATTCACGATAGTCCAATCGCATACGCGAAGACCAATAAGGGACCCAACTCAACCCGATGACTTCTTTCATCACGTGCACAGACCTCCCACCGCGTACGTGATGCCTAAGGCTTTTCCTTCGTTGCAAATGCGTTGGACTGGCCGCTTATAGGAAGAAGGAATTTTCCTGACACCAGAAGCAGTATACCTGCAATAGGAAAGACAGGAAAATTCTCCAAACGGACCCTCAAAAATCATTCAGAACCTCCCGAACACAAACCAACTATGCTACTAGACCAAAATTGACATTCCAGACTCAATGGAATCATCAGATTCACCAATGGAGATCGTTATCAATGAATGTTGACCAAAGTCATCTGTAGGCCAAAATTTCCAACTTTTTAATCAACTATCCAAAACGCATCCAAATGCCTCAGGACTCAAACCAACAGTGCTTCTAGCCTAGAAATAACATTCTAGAGCTAACAAAACTAACAGAATTCTAATATGACAC
The DNA here is from genome assembly GCA_003996215.1 of Jaltomata sinuosa. Lineage (NCBI taxonomy): Eukaryota > Viridiplantae > Streptophyta > Magnoliopsida > Solanales > Solanaceae > Jaltomata > Jaltomata sinuosa. The sequence continues at coordinate 182,710 of QJPP01003041.1, forward strand.
TCGAACCCCAAATGTTGACCAAAGTCAACCATATCCACTTTAAAGCCTTTCAAAATAAAAAAACTCTCTTAAAATCCAACCAAACACCTCGAGAACCGCATCACCCATGCCTGCAGACCATAAATACCAAAATATAACTATGGTAAAGGGTAAAATAGTAAAAATATAAGAAAATCCAAAAATCATTATGAGGGTTGTTACATCCCCCTTTAAGACTTTTAACCCCTGGTCTTCATTCATCGTTGATGTCACCCTACACATAGTCAATTTACCCTTTCATAAATCCCAGTCAATAGCCAATTAGTACACCTCGTGATCCTAGCCTAGTAACACAAGTCCTACTATGGAAGTCATATCCTAAAACTCAAACCATTCAAATTGTCTTTCTTATACCACCACTCCACAAAATAGAAAGCATACTCTTCATAAGAATCTCGAAACTAGTCATACCACCTCAAACCTTATTATAAGAAGCTCTCCTTCATACTCTACCATAATCACTGTTCTTTTACCCAATCCGTTTGTTCCTTACAACTTTAACTATTCCTTAAAATAATGGTAGTACCTATTCCATCACTAAACTGTTGAATTCTTGCCAATACACTCATACCATAACACTGTAGTAGAAATTCTGATATCTGTTGAAGCATCTTCATTCACATCATACATTGAGCAACCCATTTTTGTCATGACAAACTTTCTTAACTATAGTCTCCAAAGTCACCACACTTATTACCGAGTTTTCCTTTAGTTATTCCATTCCTAATTGTCAACACTATTATAGATACTGTCTATGCCACATATATACTCTTACAACTTCTGAAAGATAGCAGTAGGAGATAAGACATGCATGAAATTCTTCTAACTATCGCTCACATTTCCATATGAATATCCTCAGAATGTATAATCTGAATCACAACCTTACTCGATCTGTCTTTGAATCATAAATATAGTCTAAATATGGCTACAGATCTTTCTCATTAATCTACCACTTCCTCCTCTATACTAGGTCTTACATCGTACCAAGCGATGTCACCCTCAATCGTAAACGTGCAAATCCAAGAATGTATCCTCACTATAAGTGACGAAATGGTGAGGAGATTTTATGAGTTAGACTGGACCAAGAACGCACCATAAGGAATCAAGAAAATAGAATTTTCTAAAGTCCTATAGCCTCTCAAAGATGGATAACAGACGTCTCTGCACCGATCTGCAAGACTCTACTAGACATTGCTCTTGTACTCATAAGACTGGAGAACCTAGAGCTCTGATACCAACTTGTCACGATCCAAAACTCCAAGGGTTATGATGGCACCTACCTTAACCCAACCATCATAGGTAAGCCTAACCCAACAAACTCAAGCAACTTAAAAATAAAGAAAGTTCAGAAAAACACAACGACTAACCAATAATAACTCAAATCAAAGATAATCAAAATGAAATCAAATAGTGGATTCCAATACATTCCAAGACTCAGTTATCACGAATAGAAGAGTGACTCAAAGTATAGAATATCCTTACCAAATACTACAACACTGTTTGAGAAACTAAAGAAATAGAGATAAGTAGTACAGGAAGCTGGGACAGTCACCAAACATTGGAGCTCACCACAGCTTCGGAGATATCAAAAACGCAAACTATTTATGGAGTCCACTTGTACCTGAATCTGCATCAGACGGATGCAGAAAAATAGGAGTGAGTACAATCCACTTGTACTCAATAGGCATGATAGGTTGACTAAGCTTAAGCAGTTACTATATCAAATAAAAAATACTAAAATAACCATGCACATATAAAAGTTCCAGCAGTTCAATATCAATAATAATATGGTATATCTTAATCAAAACAATAATCCAAATGATAATGCAATGCAATGATATAGGATAAAATGCAATGGCCATGCCTATCGTTATACACCTTCTGAGCATATATCGCTCCAAAATAGGACCCATAATGGACTTACGAGGTTTATATACTCTTCCCGGAATCTTACCTCATACAAAATCAACACTGTACAGAATCTTACCTCGGACTAAATCAACACTACCCAGAATCTTACCTAAGTCTAAATCAATAAAAGTAACATAAGTCTACATCCGGAATCTTACCTCGGACTAAATCAATAAAAGATGGTTCAATTTTTTTTCAAAAAGTGTTGTTTCCATCAGTACAACTCAGTGATCCATGATATGAATGAATGAATATACATGTACATGAAGCAACAACAAGTCAAATATATAGATATGATCAAAATCTCAGAATCATAATAAATTCATGAACACCAGTTATGAGCCTCAATCTCAATCTAGGAATCTAAGTTCCTTATTACCCATACACTATAAGCCCCAATTTGGACATCACAATGTTGATTCAACTCATTTAGTACTCTAATTCCCAATTTTACCCAACCCATAGCATGCTTTACACGATAAGTTTCCACCAAGCTAAGTCTAAAGAAAGTTAAACAATAACCTACCTCAAAGTATAACAACAAGGCTCTACTCGATCACACTTTAGTCTTTCTTTTATGAATATCCTCCAAAACTAACCACTCTATCAAGAACAAGTTTTACGTATAAGCAAGAGTCCAACGATACCCATATTACTAAGGTTCTAAACCAGATTCAAAAAGTCAACCCCGAGCCTACAAGGACAAAACTAGAATTTTTGAAAATCATGTTACCCATAACTTGAGGAGTTCAAATATGAAAGTTCATCAAAAACGGAGTTAAAATCGACCTTAAAATTATCAAAATATTATTCTTTATCTTTACCCAAAAAAAACCTAATTGCTAAGTTCAAATGAGATTTAAATCCAAATAATTCGATAAATTTATGCCAAAATCAGTTTACCCATACTATAAGGACCTTAGTTTCCAAAAATCAACGAAAATCCATCACAAATTGATTATCAAATTAAGAACTTTTTATTTCATAAACTTTGGGGTTTTAAATCTCGACTTGTGAATCAAAATCATAAAAAATATAAAGGATAATCTTGGGAAATTAATAAAAATATGGTAGAAATATATAACACAATCGGAGTTTCCTAGCTCCCAAAATGATGAAAATACTCTAAAATCGTGATCTGTCCATTTTAATTACTGATCAAGTGATATTTCTTCTTTGCCTTCGCGGGACTCCACTGCCTTCACGAAGAAGGATTTTTTGCATTGACTGGTCAACCCAAAAAACTCTCTTCGTGTTTGCGGTACCCCCACCGAATTCGCGAAGAACAAATCCTCTACCACAAAACCAGCAACTGCTGTCTGAACTAAAACGATCATATTTCCCTCATACGAACTCCAAATGCGACGATTCTTTTTGTGTTAATTCTAAAATTTCAATATGGATCTAATGGTTCTATCCATTAACAAAATAGATATCATTTTCTTCAGGTGTTACTATTAAATCCAATGATGAAAAACTCTAAACTCCAAACAAGTACTCAAAACTCATCTGAGACTTCCTGAATACAAACCAATAGTGCAAACTAGTTGTAAAACACATTTCAAGCCCGATAGAATCATCAAATACCCAAACGAGGTCATATTAAGTGAATTCTTACCAAATTCAACTCTTAACTTTGACACCTTCAAATTTCCAAACAACGATATCAAAACTCATTCCAAAGCCTTGGAAATCGAACCAAATCTTCAACTAGACAAAAAGTAACCCTCCAGACCTAGTGAAATCATCAAAACTCAAAAATGACCTTTCTAATCTTGAATATTGACTTTGGTCAACTCTCTTAAGTTTTTAACTTTCAAAACTCAAAAGCTCTTCCAAAACTCATCCAAATGTCTTTAGACCCGAACCAATAGTCCTACTAACTCAGAAACCATGTTCCAGAGTTGATGACGCTGACAAAATTTCGTTATGAGCTCAATTTCTATGGATGTTGACTAAAGTCAACTATATCATCTTTTCAACTTTTCAAAATGAGAAACTTGCATAATTCTCAATCGACCACCTCGGGAACCATGGCACCCATTCCTGCAAACTATGAATACCATAATACAACTACGAAGAGAATTAAAATGGTCAAAATATACTAAAAGTCAAAAATCACTATGAGGGCTATTACAATATTGGTCCTAATGACCTTCAAAATCCATCACAAATGCACGGAGCATGTATTTCAACACATGAATCATTTGCTCAGATTTCCCATCAGTTTGAGGGCAAAAAGTTATACTCAGGTCCAACCTAGTACCCAACTCCTCATGTAACCTTTGCCAAAAGTTAGAGGTAAACTGAGTACCCCTATCGGAAATAATAAAAATAGGAACCCCATGCAACCAAACAACTTCCTTGAGGTACACCTTGACCAACTTTTTCGCATTGTAAGTCACCTGAACCGGAATGATGTGTGCAGACTTTTTCAGCCTATCCACAATAACCTAGATAGAATCGTACTTCCCCAAAGTTTTGGGAAGACCCACAATAAAATCCATAGCTATCCTCTTCCACTGCCATTCAGGAATGGGCATCCTCTGAAGAGTACCACCAGGCTTCTGGTGTTCATACTTCACATGTTGGAAATTCTGACACTTAGCCATAAAATTAACTATATCTCTTTTAATTTGACTCCACCAATAGTGTTGCTTCAAATTGTGATACATCTTGGTCACACCAAGATGTATAGAATATTTCAAACAGTGAGTTTCAGCCAATATAGTAGGAATCAAATCATCAATACGGGGCACACAAACTTACCCCTTGATTTGCAAAACACCCTCATCATCAATTATGGTCTCCTTAGCCTCACCTTGCAAAATGTTATCATGGATTCTACTCAACTTAGCATCTTCGAACTGTTTAGCCTTAATCTGCTCAAGAAATGAGGAACTTTCCTTAATATATGCTAACAATCCAACCCTCTCAGACACTTTTAGTCTCATGAAACTGTTAGCTATAGTCTGAATCTCTCTAGTCAATAGACGTCTGGTAGCCTTTAAATAAGCTAAGCTACCAATACTTTCAGACATTTTACTCAATGCATCGGCTACCACATTAGCCTTACAATGGATGGTATAGATGGTGATATCATAGTCTTTGGGCAACTCCATCCACCTCCGTTGCCTTAAGTTTAAATCCTTCTGTGTGAACAGATGCTACAAACTATAATGATTTGTGAACACTTCACAACGTACCCTATACAAGTAATGCCTCTATATCTTAAGAGCGAAGACCACAATAGTCAACTCTAAGTCATGGATAGGATAATTCTTCTTATGCACCTTCTATTTCCTCAAAGCATATGCAATAACATTCCTTTCCTGCATCAAACACAACACGTAAACCATATTGTGAGGCATTATAATATACAATGGAATCCTTACCCTCCATTGGCAAGGCAAGAATGGGGGCTCTAGTTAAAAGGGTCTTAAGCTTTTGGAGGCTCTCCTCACATTCATCCGACCGATGAAAAGGTACCTCTTTCTGAGTCAGCTGGGTCATATGAGTAGCAATGGATGTAAACCCTTTCACGAACCTATGGTAATAACTGGACAACCCCATAAAGCTATGAAACTTGGTCATCAACGTGGGTCTGGCCCAATTCTTAACTGCCTCAATATTTTACGGGTCTACCATCACCCCGTCCTTCAAAACTACATGTCCCAAAAAGGACACAAAATCCAACCAGAATTCATACATGGAGAATTTTGCATAAAGCTCCTTCTCTTTTAGCAAACCTAAAACAATCCTTAGGTGCTTCTCATGCTCTTCCTCACTATTAGAATAAACTAAGATGTCATCAATGAAACAATCACAAATGAGTCTAAGTAGGGCTTAAATATCCCATTTATTAATCTCATGAAGTGGCTGGGGCATTAGTTAGCCCAAAGGACATCACTAGAAATTCATAGTGTTTGTACCTGGTCCAAAATGCAGTCTTTGGGATATCAGGGGGGCCAAATCTTTAGCTGATGATATCTAGACCTCAGATCAATCTTAGAAAAGATTGATGCATCTTGCAACTGGTCAAATAGATCATCAATACGAGGAAGAGGATATTTGTTATGGATCATAACCTTATTCAACTGCTAGTAGTCTATGCACATACGTAGACTTTCATCCTTCTTCTTTACAAACAAGACCAGAGCACCCCATGGGAAGGCACTTGGAAAAATGAAGCCCTTACCCAATAACTCTTGCAACTGAGCCTTTATCTCTCTTAATTCAGTCGGCGCCATTCTATAAAGGGGAATATAAATAGGACGGGTATTCAGCTCTAAATCAATAAAAAAGTCAATGACATAGTCCGGTGGCATGCTAGGCAAATCCACAGGAAATGCCTCCTGAAACTCATGCACTACGGGAACTGACTTGATAGATGGGACATCTGCACTAGTGTCTCGGAGATATGTTAAGAATGTAGAACACCCCCCTTCTTATCAAACTCTTGGCACAACAAAAATATATAAATTTCATAGAAGTAGGACTATAATTACCCTTCCACTCCAGTCTATCCATTATGCCAGCATGACGGTCTAAAATAGAATGGTGAGGAGACAACCAACTCAATCCCAGAATGATGTCGAAATCCACCATCACCAAAATTACCAAATCCGCCCAGGTTTTCAGCCCCACAAACATGACATGACATGCATGATAAACTCTATTAACAACCACAGAATCACCAATTGGAGTAGACAAATAAACAAGAAAATCAAGCAATTTACAAACCATGTCTAATCCCACAACAAAACTAATAGATACATATGATAAAGTAGAACCAGGATCAAATGAAAATATAGCCATGCGGTTACAGATAAGAATTGTACCTGTGATCACTATATCTAATGCCTCTACCTCGGGCTTGCCAAGAAAGGCATAGAAGTGATTCCTACCACCTTCCAATAGGCCACCCATGTCAGGCTGATTACCACATTTGCCAGCATTTCCACCTTCCCAGTTGTTCTAGGTACCACCCTTACCAGCTATGTAACCACCCCGCCCACCCTGAGGGCAATATCTACAACATCCATTATCTCATCTACCTACCAAAGTTGAAGCTCTGAGAGCCTGATGCTAAGCTGACTGCCGATATCTAGGACTTTCCTTCGAATATGACCAACCTTACCACCCTCATAGAAATCACGGTGCAAGGTGGGTCAATGAACTAGAGCAGACGAAGTGAGATAACCACTAAAATTTGAATAAGGTTGTTTGGTCCCTGAAGGACCCCCAACATATACTAGCATTGCAAATGGAATAGGATGTGCAGGGTATCCCTACGAACTCTGACCTTAGAATATTGACCACTGAAATTTCCCCATGTTCGAGCTTCTTTGAAGCCATCTTTGCATAACCCTCTTATTTTACCCCTTCAACATTCTTCATAAACTCAATCACCTCCTGAAAGGACTTGTCGGGGGATACCATCTGTAGAGCTGAAATCTAAAGCCTATGTTCAACCTTTTCATGAAATGCAAAATATATTCCTCCTCAGTATTGATCAACTATAATGAATACCGGACAAGCAAATAGAACTGAGCCTCATAGGTTGCAACTGATAAATTTGCCTGCTCAATATTAGCAAACTCGTCTCTCCTCCTATCTCTCATAGTCGTACTTCTCTAAGAACACCTGGTTGAACTGACTCTAAGTCATTGTGAGTGCTCTAGTAGGCCTACACTCCACCAAAGCCCTCCACCATATTTTAGCGTTACCCTAAAGCTAAGAAGTGACAAACTCAACCCCATACCTTTCAACTATCCATATCCTGTGTAGTCGCTCATGGCAGTCAATGAAACATTTGTAGGCATCCTAGGATTCTAAACCATGGAAGACCGAAGGCTTAATTTTGACAAACTTACAATAAACATCATGCTTATCGTTGATCATTACCAAACATATTACCTATCGTGAGAAGATACCCGTCTCCAAAGCCTCATTCGTCCAAGGAGCTACAGCAGCAGCATGTTGCACCCTCGAATATTTTACAATGGGAACTGCAAGTGTAGCCCCAGTCCCTGCCAACCCACTCAAAAAGCTCAAAACTTGTTGTATCATGGCTGAAGACATTTGCATCGGTGTTGCACCTCCCTGAACTTGTGCATCCTCATTCTCATGAACCAGTAATGCTTCCTCCTCTGCAACCTTAGGAATATGGTCTTGTAGGGGAAGATATGCATACCTCTCCCAAGCTAGTGTTGTGACCCAAGCCCCGCCCCTAGCGAGCGCTGCCCTACCTCTTCCTCCTCTTGCTTGTCCCTTGCCATGAATCGCAGCCACAATGACTGGTTCAGGAACCTCTGATCTTGGTTTCAAAGAACGTGTTCTCACCATCTACGAGAATAAGAGTGAAAGAGTCAAATACCAATTTTGATCGACAAATACCAATTGGAATCAAGTAATAGCACGAAGGAAAGAATAAGTTAAGTTTTGCTAATATCCTATAGCCTCTTGAAGAAAAGTACAGACTTCTCCGTACCGTTTCACAAGACTCTACTAGACATGTTCTTGTACGATGAGATCGACAAATCTAGGGCTCTGATATCAACTTTGTCATGACTCAGATGGTTGTGAGTAGCACCCACACTAACTCTCTGGTGGGATAATCATCCAACCCAAGTCTTAACCCAATCACTTGACCAATTTAGGTGAGAAACTAATGAAAACAACTTTAATTAACAAGAGATAGTCAAAAACTAGTAAATTATAAATGCGGAAATATTCGACTATCTATTACATTCTCCAAGATCCAAAAGTCATTGTACAAAAACTCTAAAATAATCAAGTATGTCTAAAATTTCCAAAACTAATTAAAAATAAAAAGTTTCATCATCCGAAAGAAGGACAATGACTCGATGAGGATCCATAGCAGCATGGAGAAGTAGTGCTCACCCTTGTATTAAAATCATTTGTCTGGACTAGAGGTGAGGTCGCGTCTGAGCCTCAAAAACACGGCCTGCACTGAACAAAAAAAGAGTACAAGGTAGTATCAGTACAAACCACTATGTACAAATAGGTATCATAGGACAACCCTATTTAGAACAAGTATACAATTAAATCAAATAACAAGTAGCATGGAACTTCAACACCAAGCACGTAGTTTAGTCAACACATAATCACCTCAAGTCAAACCAATAAAATTTGTAACAAAAATCATATAAGTCACTGAATATTATTATAACAATTCAAGTCCTCACATATCAACGGTCATATCACACGGGGATCTATGTCTGCCTCATTCTCACAAATGTACTCAATACCCATAGTTCCATCTCACTATGCCATTTTATCTCACACGATCTAACAAAATATAAAAGTCAATGTAAGTGTGTACACACATGCTAAAAGAATTTACTTATGCCCAACTAATCATGACCTGCAGGGGATACTCCAGGGTCTATGTACCATTTGGCTCGTGGTACCTGATCCATAGTAATAAAGTCAACATTTATATCTATATCAGCTCGTGGTACCCCATCCCTAATACAATAACCATATCCGTACCGACTGGTACCCGACCCCTTACTCAATGTGAACCTATGGTTTCAAGTAGGGGTGTCAAAATAAATCCAAACACATATAACCCGTCTAATCCGCCCAGAATTTTATGGGTTGAGTTCATGATAATTTGATATTGGGTCAACTTTTAACTCATTTGAGCTTAACCCATTTAAAATAATCTTGAGTTGAGCTCAACTATATCTCCACTTCAACCCGCTTCTTTAATACTTAATATTTTCTTTAAGAAAACAAGCTTCTTGAAAATAAATAAAATGATTTTCTTGATGAAGGAAAATCACACACCCACCCCCATCTTACCCTACCCCCACCAACACCCCAATTTTTTTTTAATTCTTTTTTTAGTTTTTTTTAAATCCTTTCCTACCCTACCCCCACCCCAATCCCCCAAGCCCACCTCCACTTCACCTGTCAAAAATTTAATTTTTTTTTCTACCCCACCCGCACACTCTACCACCTCCACCCCATTCTCCCTCATCCCCCTGCCCCCTTAATTTTTAAATCTTTTTTTCTACCCACCACCCCAACCTACAGTCACCACTCCTACCCTCACTTTATCCCACCTCTAATCGAAAATATTTTCTAGAAAAATAAGTTATTTCTTACTTATTTTCTTGTGTTCGGTACACAAATATAAAAAGGTGGTGGAGTGGGGTAGGAAAAAATTTTAATTTTAATATTTTTTTAATTCTTCTTTAAAAAAATTATTTTAAAAAAATAAAATAAAAATTGGGTGTGGGTGTGGGTGTGGGTTGGGTGGGGTGGTGTAGAATTTTTTTAAAAAAAATAAAAATAATTATGGGGGGGGGGGGATTTTAATGAGATGGATGGTAATAGTATAATAGTATAAAAGTATATTTATATAATAGTAGTATTGTTTAGATTAAACGGGTCAAATTGGGTGGATAATGATCCAACCCGAGTTTTAGCTCAATTTAACCCAACCCAATTCAACCCAAACTAAATTTGGGCGGGTCATGATCCAACTCAATTATAATTCAGCCCATTTTAATCTCTCCAATTTTAACCCAACCCGCCCATTTGACACCTCTAGTTTCACGTCTCTATCTCTCAGGATATAACACAGTGCACTAATCATACGTACACATTATCAATTCAAGTTCCTTAATCACTTTCATATATATATATAATATATATACTATATATATAATATATATATATATAATTATATATATATATTATAGCTTATTCATTCAAGCATTTGCATGATCACAATCATCAACTCAAGCATGTCCGAAGATCAATCATGGGTCATTTAATTCAATCACATACAAGCACTAAATTAAGTCTCAACTCCAATTAAACCGTAACGTACTTCAACTGAAGAATTCCAACTTAAGAAAGTTCAATCGCCAGAGCCTTTCCTTTCATTAACGCCTCAACACATTGAAAGTCTATAAACAACAATTACAGGAGTAATTAATCATTTACTCTTCTATTTTAGGCCTTGGGAATTCAAACCCACTAGTTCTACCCTTACACAAGGTCTGTAGCATTCCCCAAGGGTCAATCAATCATCGACTAGTGTCACATTATACTTATGATCACTATTCGTGGAGTTTCTAATCAAATTTCCCTTTTTCATTCATTTTTATGTTAAAGGTCATACCTTTATGGAACTCAAGGTTCCCAATTCATTCAAAACATGTTTAGAAATATCAAATTCATGCCAGGAAGTATTAAATAACATCCTAGGATCAAGTCTAAGTGAATTTACACCTATCCATGGGGTTTTTTCCACTTTTCAAACCTTCGTGGCTCTAAACCCATAATCCCACCATTAATCCTCATTCCTATAACTCTACAATCAAAAAAGAATTAAACGTTGATAAAAGGAATGAATTACTCACCTTAATGGAGGAAACTCACCTAGCCAAGTAGAAAAATCATCACCCAATAGTTCTAGAATGAGACTTTGAGTTTTGAAAAAGAAAACTCGAAAAATTGACTTAATTCAGGCAATTTTACCCCATCTCTCGCTGCAGCGGCCGCTTTTTTGCTACAGTGAGATCACTGTGGTGAGACTTGGCTCGCTGCGGTGAACTCTAACGACTTCGCCAGGCTCGCTATGGCAGTAGGAAGTGTACTGCTATGACAGACTCGCTGTGGCGGAATCTCGTCTGCTACAGTGGTCTCAAAAATAGAAACTCGGAAACTCGTCTAAAATTCCCCATTTTACAACACAACCTTGATTTCTAGACATCACGAATCGATCCTAATGTGACAACCATCATAACCTGAGTTTTATGAATTTGTTTATCATTTTGAAACTTCCTATGGGACTCCACACCACTCGACTATCCATAAATAGATCCCACACTATCAAGTATTACACCACGAGACACAAATTATCTCTAAAGCTCAGGACACCAAATTTTCGTCAAAGCCCACCCTAGTCTGAGATTTTATCAACTCCCATCCTAGGGGAAACTCTAGCCAGGTCCTTACCCCAAATAAAACTATAACGACTAAACGGGTCATTACATAATCGTTTCCCACTATACACTTAACTGCAAGTATTTAAGAGAAATAAATCAATTTATTATTAGTAGGTAGAGGTAACTTAGTAAACTAGGATTTATATTTATTAATAAATGTGAAATGAACTAAAGTGATAATTAAAATGAGAAGGAAAGAGGATCATATTGGTCCTAGTTATTGAATCATTTACAAAATTTCACTAAACACAAAACGTAAAAAATTGAGAAAATGGTGTCGTTTGACCGTGCGATTCACCTACGAAGAAGAATTTATTGTGGAAGCAACCATTGTCATAAAACATGGCATTGTAGGACATATGAAAACCGTGGATTGTTGCAATCAAAATTAAATATTATGCTATGGTAAAATTAATCTAAAGGAGGAAGCAAAAACATTTGGATTAAGAAATGAAAAATTGTAAAGCATAAATATCATGAAAAGCAAAGTGGATAGAGTGCTTGAATTTAAGAATTTTTCACTGGTGCACTGTCTGTCTCTAATTTGGGTTAATAAAATGACCCAACTATCCACATTATTACCTTAAATTGCCCTTCGACTCTATAACTTTCAACAAGAATGACCATTTGGTCATTTGAAATCATGTAAAGCTTCTTAGAATAAACTGGAATACCAGCTCATAACTAACGTCCATTGGAAATAACCATTGAAAAGCTTCGAAGCTCAAATTTTAACATCCAACCTGCCGCAAACGTGAAATGTTTCAAGTGAAAAATATATAAAAAAAAATCAAAATACTGAAAAAAAAAAGGAATCAAAACACTGAGAGGAGTTCATATCTAAAATTTGGGACTGTGTAGAGAAGATTTGAGCTGGATGCCATTGAAATCTGTCATTGAAAAAGCTTCGAAGCTCAAATTTTAAAATTTGCCCTACTGCAAACATGGATCGTTTCACTACAAGAAAAAACGATATTTAGCGAGGGAAAATACCATCGTTAAAAGTCCCAATCCGGTCGTTATTAGTCAATAACGGCCGATAAAAATCCAGTCGTCACCTATCGTTAAAATCTTTGTCGTTAAAAATCCTTTAACGATGACATGAAATCCGGTCGTTATATCTCCTTTTAGCGACCAAATTACCTCCTTCGCTATTAATTATTCCGGTCGTTAAACTTTTAATTACGACAATAAAGCTAATCGGTAAAAGTGCTTTTAGCCATCGACTTTTACATATGCTGTGTGTCTGATTCAACCGATTTTCTCTTTGGCATTCACATGTATAAATATCCACACATCAGAAAACATTAAGAAAAATCAATATTTATATAACATTTCATGATTAATTACAGATATCTAAAACATCACAATACCAAAATATACCTATATAGAAATTGTATGACATTGTATCTGTTAACTCCTAAAAAAGAAAAAATCAAATTGTAGCATGTACAAATGGAAACATCTAAGAACAATTCCAAGACAACGGAGAATTTGTCTCTCTTGTGTTCAACTTGATCTTTAACATTTCAGTTGTGTATACTTGTGTTGTACTTCCTTCAGGTGCAGCTTCTTCGGACTTGCAGGTTCTTCAGACTTCAAACTCTTGGCATGTTAAAAGAATAAGTACATGTTAGTATAGTAATAAAACTCTTAACAGCTAAGTTCATGCATGTATGCAGCCTTGTCCCTACCTTGTGAAGGTAGAGAGGTTGTTTTTGATAAACCCTAGGCTCAAAAGCTCAAAAGAGGCAATCATATGATATTTTGTTTAATTTTTGAAAAATGTATCTAACAGCTGTAAAAGGCTATCCTAATCAGAACCAGGCCTTGAAGTATTTTCAAATGCTCAAACTTAGATTCTGGAAGTTTGTATTCTTAAAAAAGGAACATGCTAAACAGTATACTTATAATTCTTCTTAACTTTGCTAGAGGAGATGCTTAAGCTCAAATTCTCCTCTTCCATTTTTGGCAAACTAGATGAGGGGTTAACTATATTTATATAGCCTTAGTTTATCACACATAACAGTAACTTTGAAAATACATAACTATGACTGAACATTTAGCTTCATTAATCAAAAAAAAAAGGGAAAGAACTCTGTATACTCCCAACTCAAAACTCAGACAATCTACACTTATTCACTAACTGATTAATCACACAAAAACAATCCTCTATTGTCAAGTTAACAGAATAGTGAGGCAGGTTAACTTTGTCATTTCAGATCTTTTGAAATCAAATATTGTTTGTCAAACAAGGCAGGTTTCAAGCTTAAAAGAAGAAGTGAACTTATGACTCTACACTTAAAATTTGAGAGATGATAAATCATATCATGACAAGAATGAATGCTCCAGTGCAACATAGAATCACGAGTCTATACAAACAACGATTTCCTTTGTCAACCCACAATTGCCCTCATAGCTTAGATTTATCATCGTTCAGAAAGAAGCACATAAAATTACTTTCAGTTTATTTGGGTTATGGTGAAATATTAAGTACATGAAAGTCAAAGGAAAAACATTCAGTTAGAATGACAAGGGTTCATCAACCAAACTCCATGAGAGCTATTCAAAAGGAAAAAAGAAATGACGAACAAGAAAGCCAAATAAGGGAAACTATACTATATTCATAATAAAAATATTTTACATTGAACTTAAGAAAATGAAGCATCATTGAGGACTCTAACCCTTAAAAGGAATCTAGATTGAAAATTTCAAGTTTACTCTGTTCCACATAAGCATAGTTAACTATGCACACATAATACTGCTTTAATAGTCAAAATATTGTGCTATCCTTCTCCTTGCATCCAGACAAATGAAGATGTTAAAAGATATATTTGTCTTGTTGTTTGGTAGGTAGTGAACAAGTTGTAAAAAGGTACTCCTGTGATCTGAATTGACTGCCAACCTCCCTCTGAGACATTTTTAAGAGATGGCCACTTTGCTAAAGAAAAATTTCTAGCATACACTTGCACAGGAAAAAATTGACAGCCTAATTTATCCTTGTCTATTAACGGTTTACCTTATACAAAAAATTAACTTGTCTGCCCATGATTTCTTCCTTCTAAAATAGAAAGCCGGATTTTCAATTCATCTAAATTATTCAAACAGGGAAAAGAGTACATTCGAACTGGGAAAAAAGAGTAAGAAAAGTCATTCATACTAACATGCTAGTCACTAGAGAAGAAAAATCTTCAAGAAATGAACTGCAAAAGCTGACATACCTAAAGCCTATTTGGAAGTTTCATGTGTGGATACATGGAAGCTACATCAAGATGATATATGAGGGAGCACTCTTCCCTTAAAGGAATATCTTGTAATCTCATTAGCTTTTCCAATCTTCATCATTCAAATTATATTTATTACTTGAGAGGTGATGCAATCCAGAATTGGATCGTTAGGCAGCAACTTCCCATAGTAGACCTTTGAGAGGTCATCCCCAGCTTCTTGAAGCAAATTTTAATGTTCTATGTGAATGATATTTTCTGCTACATCTGTGACGTCAAATATATTCATCTATGAGACTAAGTGATCAAACAAAAGCAACTAGTATGTAATTATAGCTCCCTTTTAAGGAATTTGATCTGATTATTTGAATCGTCCATTGCACATGAAGCTTCAATCTCTTTTAAAATATGATGGGGATGATATATGTTTTCATTTGTATTCAGTAACTTGTGTATATTGTTAGTAACAGGAGTGAGAATATGCCTTATGAAAAGGCATGGCTATATGCTATAGTTTGTATTCTGCTTTTGCTCTTACATATTATCTCGTTCCTGCAATTACCTAATTCAGTCATAGGTTTCAGCTTCATTTAGCATACTATTTAGTTTTCCTAACTTCATTTAGGCTAACTATTTGACACCAAATATTTCTTTTGCAACTGGTAACAAATTTTGTATAATATAACAAAATGTAAGTAATATTATGAAAATAAAACACTAAAATTGTTTTTTGGGCTGCGTGCACAATATTTTTTTCAAACTTCACTTATGAAATTATTGTTATTAGAGATAAGACACATGTACCTCCCTAGACTATACTCGAAATTGCTATGACACACCTAAACTTTACAAAGGTCCTATTACCCTCCTAAACTTATTTTTTTTTGTATTTTTGTGCTCCTTTTGTGCAGACATGACTGCCAAGTCAGCACAAAAGGAGCACAAAAGTATTCTGCTACTTGGCAGCTACGTCAGCAAAAAGGAGCATAAAAATATAAAATAAATAAATTTAGGAGGGCAATAGGACCCCCGTAAAATTTGGGTGTGTCATAACAACTTCGAATATAGTTTAGGGGGGTACTTGTGCATTATCTTTTTTATTTTATAGAGAAAAAAATTACTATGTAACACGATCTTGCCTTTCTTTCCTATTTAAATGATATGCATAATATAAAAAAAAAGTAAGTAATATTATGCAAATAAAACACTAAAATTGTTTTTTGGGCTGCGTGCACAATATTTTTTTCAAACTTCACTTATAAAATTATTGTTATTAGAGATATGACACAAGTACCTCCCTAAACTATACCCGAAGTTGCTATGACACACCTAAACTTTACAAAGGTCCTATACCCTCCTAAACTTATTTTTTTTTGTATTTTTGTGCTCCTTTTGTGCTGACATGGCTGCCAAGTTAGCACAAAAGAGCACAAAAGTATTCTGCTACTTAGCAGTCACGTCAGCAAACATGAGCACAAAAATACAAAAAAAATGAATTTAGAAGGGTAATATGACTCTCGTAAAATTTGGGTGTGTCATAGCAACTTCGGATATAGTTTAACTGTTACTTGTGCATTATCTCCATATGAATTAATTAATAACATTCCTTTTCATTCAACTGTTTAACTGCTTGTATTTTCTTCTTATCTTTGAACTAAAGAGAAGCTCATGAAAACATGAATGGAAAAATGATCTTACTCTGGATTGTGAAGTAAAGACCTCTTTTTGAATCTATAGTTCAGCCTTTGAATTTTAATTTGTTGTGATTTTTTTTTTTTAATTTGACTATAAATATTAGAGGTTCGATAATATTTTTATTTTAAAATGCAAATGGCCAAGGTCTCTTTATGTTTTAACTTTCCTTGCTTTCCTCTATAATAATCTATTTCTTAGATCGTTTAGAAATAATTTAATTATATTGCTTTCCTCTAAATCAATATAATTAATTTTTTCATGAAATAAATTTTGCTTAGTTTTTGAAAAATAAATTTTTTGTGTGCGAAATGTTTTTGGGTTGAATGAACTTGTATATTTATATCTTTTGAAAGAAAATTAAAAATATTTTTATCTTTTCCAAAATGCTATCACTCTTTTTAGTTATTTAACATTCATTTTTTGAGTATTTTAAAAATATTATTTTTTAAATTGTCATCTTTGATATTTATCTTTTTTTGTCAATTTTGATCTTTTTCTCTTATTTTTTCCTCAAAATATTTAATGAAAATTAAAATCACTCTATGCTCAATTAAAAAGGAAAGATAGTTTAAAATATTCAACTAAAACAATGTGTTCGTTAATTTTTTTGCAAAAAATATTGATTCTTAAAAGTCTATAATTATCTGTATAATAATAGTTGGCACTAAAAAAGTGAGGTAGCGTTTCTCTTTAGCGGTCTTTTTTTTTGGCTTTTTCTTTCTACTTCTTGTTTAGCTTTTTGTAAAAATAAATGTCTCAGTAACCCTAATTTTGATTGTCTTTTCATTTCCTATGATCAATGTTCATTATTTTGTGTAATAATGTGCAAATATTACTCCTATCACGTTACAACTAAGTCCAATAGCACATTCCTAATCCTCTAAATTAGAGATAATGCACAAGTACCCTTCTAAACTATACCATAAGTTCCTATGACACACCTAAATTTTAAGGGGGTCTTATTACCCCTCTAAACTCATTTTTTCTGTATTTTTGTGCTCCTTTTTGCTGACGTGGCTGCCAAGTAGCAGAATACTTTTGTACTCTTTTTGTGCTGACTTGGCAGCCATGTCAGTATAAAAGAAGCACAAAATACAGAAAAAATGAGTTTAGGGAGGTAATAGGACTCCTGTAAAGTTCAGGTGTGTCGTAGCAACTTCGAGTATATTTTGGGGAGGTAATTGTGCCTTATCTCTCTAAATTACTCTTACTCTTCATTCTTAGAAATTTATTGTATATTGAATGTGGTATTCCTTTAAAGAGTAAATTTTCACTTTTCTATTTGGTGTTACATAAATGTCATTCAACTTTAAGAGTTACATTATTATATAATAATTATTTTTCTATTTTGTACTATATAAAAGTCATCTAATTTTAAGCTTATTATACAAAAGTCATCTAATTTTAAGTTTATTATACAAAAGTCATTTTTTTTAATTTTTTGTGTTATTTAATTTTTTCAAAGTTAATTAGAAAGTAAATTTTACTTGAATTTTTGTATATAGTACTGAAAATATGATATAACCCTCCAAAATAAGTTAATCACATTTGAGATAATTTTATAAACTTGTCTTAATGTTTACTTCGTAATACTAATCGTCGTTGTGGTTTATGATATTACGTTTACTGCCTCTATTTTTGATTTCTTTATAATAATAATTTTAACTCATTCTCGTTAAAAAAAGAATGAATTTCAACTATTTTTCCCTTACTAATATACTTATTTGTTTAGTGAATTTCATAAACACCTTTTAAAATCAAAAAAAAATTATTCCGGGAGAATCAAGAATTCAATGACAAACACAAAATCTACGAGCTTGATATGATTAATGACTTCAAGTTAATGTTACAGAAAAATTAAAATAAGAAGGTAAAGATGATTTCCATAAACCCTTTGAGGAAGGTCTTTGAAAGTAAATCATTACATTAAATATGTTTTATTGAGCTAACTAACTATTTTGTATTTCATATCATATTTTCAGTACAAAATATAAAAATTTAGGTAAAATTTACTTTTTAGTTAGCTTCAGAAAAATTAAATAACACAAAAATAGAAAAAATAATTTTTGTGTGATAAACTTAAGTTAAATGACTTTTGTGTGGTATAAAACAGAAAAATTATTTTTGTGTAATAATCTTTAAAATTAAATGACTTTTGTGTAACAAAAAATAAAAAAGTAACTTTTATGTGATACACACAAAGATGAATGACCATGGATGAAATTTACTCTTCATTTGAAATGTGAAATATGCTCTTTGATAATGTTTTTGTATATAAGCCAATTAGCAAGACTAAGAGAATTGTACATGCCTTTTTTTCCTTCGTAATCCTTTTTTCACGTGGCTATTTCTTTCTTTTGTTCTCTTTTAATATTTATTTTTAAATGTATTTTCTTCTTACCTTCTTTTGTTTTTTAATTTAATATTAATTTATGTATTTATTTTTTGATGATTTTGATATGACAATCCTTTGGATTGGTGAACAGAATAAAACTAGAAAATAAATGGTGATGAAGTTAACAAAGAGGATAAAGAAACAAGAACGAAAAAAGTATTGATGTGAAAAATTAAGCAATTCGAAGTAGAGATTATGCACCTTATAAGTAACTTGGAAATTGTAATAACAATTGTTGATAAAAGATAGGGTATATTTAATTTATTTTTTCCTTTTCCTTCCTTCTTCTCTTTTTCTTTTTATTTCCCTCTTTTAGGCTTTTCTTTATTTTTATTTAGAGAGAAGAAAAATGTGAATCTTGTGAAGCATAAATGTCAGAGAAATGATACAAAAAAGTATAATTAAGAAAAGCCTCTCAAAAAAAAAAAAATAGCGATCACATCTCAAATACATAATGTTAAAATCACATAGTACTAAAAATATAATCAAGAAAAAGGCCTCGTAGGAAGAAAAAAAATAATCACATCTCAAGTTTACATTCCACTAATCTTAACATTACCATTTTTTTCTACTAAACTTATTTTTAATAGTTAACTTTTGCAACTTCACATATACTGATTTCTTATATATATAAGTTGCTTCATATTTAACCTAAATATTTTTTCACAGATTCTCTTTTATGAAATTTGTGTGATTGGTAAAGAAATTAGTTCTCTTTTAAGAAAATACATTAAGTCCTCTCTAAATTAGGTTCATATTTTTAAAAAGACACTTAAACTTTATAAGAGTCATATCACCTTCTTATTCTTGTTCAGAGTGTATTTATTACCCTTTTATAGATCTACGTGACATAAAAAGTGATTACACTCCCTATAAGAGCGTGAATTGAATAGAAAGTAAAAAATTTCTTTTATTTCTACATTTCATTTATTAAAATATTATATTTTTTACTTTATTTCTTTTTACTTTTTCAAGCATTTTCCTCCATCTTCCCTACCAGCACTACCTTTCCTTGTTTCTATCTGTTGCTCAAGATTTCTTGGCATCTACCATGTTCTTCTTCGTTTTTCTTTTCGGTTATTGTTTTTGTAAAATAATATTATTATTTCTTTCTTATTCTTCTTTTTTTAAGAAAAAATGGTGCAATGACTTTTTTTCTCCTGTAAATAATGATTGGGAGTGGTGAATACTCGATTTGGGGGTAAGGAGTTGGAGAAGGTAGTGATTTAAATTTTCAATTTTGATTTGGGGGTATTTTGAGTATTTGGTGATTTTAATTTTCATAAATTAATTGGTGATAGTTTGAGAACTAATTGGTGGTGTTACAACAAAATTAGTGTTATTGAAGTGGCGACGGAGTGGGTTCGACATTGCCAGTGGCGATGGAGGGAGTGCTAGGCGAAGGAACTGAAGTTGAGGAAGAAACACAACAAAAAAGACAAAACGAAAAGGAATTAAATAAAAATAATTTAAAAACAAATAAAATTACTTGTACATGTGGCAAGTGATGATTAGTGCGTGATTTGCACCTATTTTTTTTCCGCTGGTGTTGACTTAATAAGGGGTTATAGATACTACTTTAAAGTTATTCAAGGGGGTGATAGGACCCTTGTAAAATTTAAGTGTCTTTTTAGAAATACAGACCTAGTTTAAAGGGGACTTTATATATTTTCTCTTCCCTTTTATTAAAGTAGTTAGGTTCATTTTATAACCATGCAAAACGCGAACAAATACATTAATTTAAACTAAACAAAGTATTAGCAGTGGTGAATGAAAAGAAAGTTTAATTTTAGGCTTTTTCCAAATTTTAAACACAACGAAATAAATTTATTGACACAATAAGCATTAGTAATAACTGAACTAGTTCCGGATTCAAGCTACTTACAGCCAAAAGAAAAGAAAAAAGGGTGTAAAAGTCTTCCCAAAAGAGCGAGTCATAGAAATGCACGTGCTCTTCAAGTTACAGAGTAATCAATGAACTTGTGTATTATGCTCTATTTCTTTTGGAATTAAAGTCAAGCCTTCCTTGAAAATTGTTACTCTCAAAGTTTCAGCCCAACTATGTAAGTTTAATTCCTTGACTTCATCACTATTAAGATCGCAGGAAATCAAATGTCCACTATGCTTTGAAGAAACAATAAATGATCCTTCCAAACTGCCAACGGTGATTCAATCACAAGGGGTGGAATAGTGTATTTCTTAATCCATGATTCGTACACACCATACTCCTTCAGTAACCAAATTTCCATGAAATCTATTGCTGGATCAATTTCACACCCTGTATAGGGATAACAAATCAACGTTAGACATTCATTTAAGACTACGAGGCCATAACACTTTCTGTCTTTTGAATGACAAGTATCAGGCATTTTAATATTGCGAAAAGTCTCTGTACTCATGTCAAAACAAAGAATCACAACAGTTTTAGCGTTTCCAAACCAATAAGAGGCTCCTTTGTAAAACAATTCGGCACAAGGATACCAATGCACATAAGGTAACTGCTGATCTACATGATCTACCTCTCTCCATGAATCAATGCTCAATTCATAAACCTCAACTCTCCACTCTAACATAGTAAAGCAATAGAAAGGAGGTTCCCCACGAACTTCTGCAAGCCTAACAATCTTGTACTCATTCGCAATTGAATCAAAACCAAATGCAATACCGTTAATGGAACGATGGAAACCCAGTGGACTATCATAAGGGCTAGGTTGGAGTAGCCTATGATTTCTAGTAGCTGGATTAAATAATACTGTAGTTAATTTATCCGTTAAAAGAAGTAAACCACGGCAAGGACCCATGAATCTGTGAGAAATACAGGAAGTAGTGGAAGTCAAATATGGCACATTTAGATCTGGAGAAACATGGTAAAAATTATCATTATCGTGAGAACTAGAAAGGAAAGACATGATACTTCTAAATTGGTTGGGTTCTTCTCTAAAGGAGCGTTTAAAGAGAATTATTTCATTTTCGGCTGTGGTGGTACGATTGAGATGAAGATTGATGAATGTCGATGATTGCATGTGAGTGTACCATGATTTAGAGACGGATTTGAATCGCAAAAGAGATTTTATTGGAAGCTTCAAATTACATAGATCAACACATCTTTGGAAAATTTGTTCACAATTTCATCCGTCATCTTGGATATTACCCAATGCAATTTGCATTATGCAATAGGGACAAATGTTTCTCCGTGTAGTAGTGGCTGTATTACATCATTGCACGGGGATTTCCTCTCCTTTGAATTGGATTAAAATTTTAATACTTAAATGTTCTGCTCTTTAATCAACTACCCATCAATCTCGCATTTATGTGGTTATAAAAAGGTAATCCAGTGCGTTGAAAGAATAATTCTAGAAAAAAGAAAAATGATTGGGCAGCAGCATTATTCGATTAACATATTACTCTAAAATTTTTAGGAGGCACCCTATATTTGGACTCTGTCATTTATGTTGTACCCACTTTTTAAAAGCCAGTTTAGTGAAAAAGTAGTTTAGTATATCTCTTTGCAATGTGTCTACTACACCCCTAATTTTACTTTAAAAAATAAATTTCCTTCTCAACTTTCAATTGATAATTTTAAATATCTATTTTACCATTACATTATAAACCTTTTATTTTTACTTCTTTAAAATCATGATGTTTTCTTTTAAAAAATTTATGCAACAAATTTACCTATAGAAAATAACTATTATTTCCTAGATGAAAAAAAAAGAAAATACTAATTGAGTATATAAGTTAATGATTTTCTATATTGAAATAAATGAGTAGAATAAGAAAAAAATAATTTTACTAATAATAATCAAAACTCTAATATTTAGTAAAAATAACACAGAGTCATACCTTATAAACATATCTCGATCTGGGTAATAAAAAATAATTGACAAATATATATATATATATATTTTGTAATAAATTCCTAAAAGATTATCTATTTATATTGTAAAGAAATTTTATATTATAATTTTAAGGTTATTTCATTAATGAAAATTAAAATTTATTTATCTAAATAGACAATATAGAATAAGAGAAAGGTGAAAAATTAAATTACACACATTCACACACACACATAAATACTTAATGAATGTAATATTAAAATAACAATCATAAAAAATAGTATTAGATTTTGTAACAAATTTACAAAAAGTTTATTCTACTTATAATTAATTTTAATGAACTTAAATAAAAATCTATAATAAGATATAAAATTATTTGAACTATTGGTTAAAATATAAAATATTATACATAATATAAAAATGTATTAGATATATGGATATTTGAAAATATTAAGGGTAAAATAGATATTGAATAGGACAAGGGGGGGGGGGGAGGGGGGGAGAGAAAAAGAATGTATATTATTCGAAGTTGCGGGATAATAGATTTTTAAAGCAAAGTTGAAGGGTGCAAATGATTTTCATCCATAAAAGATACACAAAAATAATACATTATTAAAAAAAATTATAATTGGCATTAAAATAAATGCAACATTTATGAAAAAATATCATTACATTGGCACAATAGCTAAATTTTGTATCTTTAGATCATGCATGGATAATGAATTTATTAAATTAGTTACACAATATTTTAAATAGTAAATATTTTGTTGTATGAGATGCCAATATGTTATGTTGTATATCAGACATCTCTTTATAAATGATATTGTAATGAACCTTCTGGTCATTTCTGCGTTTTCTCTTTTTTTGTACTATTAGAGCTTGCTTGTAGTGGCCCCAAGTCATTTATGACTTGCTGTGATTTTATCTCATTTTCTGAGATTTCAGACCAGTTGAACTTGGTAGTTTGACTTTGGTCAACATTCAGAGAAGACGGCATCAAATGGAAATTCTGTCAGTGCTGTTAGCTTTGGAATATTGACTTTCGGCTAGGAGGACCTTTGGTTCGGGTCTTGAGGCTTTCAGACTCATTTTGGGCCATTGGGTTCCGTTTTGGAAAATTTGATCATTTGGGCGTGGGGCTCACTTTTCGTTAAATCAACGCCCGGTTAGAATTTTATCAATTCCGTTGAGTTCAGAATGCCATTTTTAGTTGAGTAGCATAGTTCATTTGCATTCGCGGGACCCCAGATAAATCTCGAAGGTCCATCCAATGGCATTTTTGCCTTGCCAAAGTTGATGGTTGTTGTTGCAGCACCAGCCAAGCTTTCGCCCACACGGTGGGCAGGCCCAGCCAGCCCCTCTCCCTTTTGCCCTTCACCTGCGCAGCAGCTAGGCTATGTGCGCGATGGCCAGCCTGCGTGCATGCTTGCTTGGCACCTGGCTTGGCCTTCGCCTGTCCTTGGCGTGCGCATGCGCCTGGCCGCGTGCGCAGGGCCTGGCCGCTGGCAGCATATATAGCCTTCTTCTTCATTTTTCAGAACCCAAAAAGTTTTCCACCATTCCTCTTGATCTCACAACTCCCATTTCTGTATGGGAGCTTTCATAAGCATTCGGGTGATTAATTCCTTGCCCGTGGTCTATTACTTGTCGTAAATTGTAAGTTTCCTCTCTTTAATTCCATTAATTTCCTCATTTTCAATTCCTACATTGTTCTTGACGTTAGGGGTTGTTTTGGGGCCTTTCCCTTGAATGTTTTTTGCTCAATTTTCGAGCATGTGTTCCTGGCTATGTCGGGAACCTCGTGATGATTTTCGTTTTTCATTTCAGGTTGCAGGGTCCATGGGCCCGCTGTTGACTCGGATTTCAACCCATATAAATTATTAGCATTATGGGTATCGTTAGCTTCATATTGATAAGTAGATTATGTTTTTGATAGTTTGATTGCTATTCAGGTCTTGTCGGAGCAGTTCAGATTTGGACGACGTCTTCCCAGCAGCTTGTCATCGGACGCCAGGTAAGTTACGGATTACCTATCTTATACTTTGCCTATATAGAATATAATTGTACTATTTAGCATCTTTGAGTTGGGTTTACTAGGTTGGCACCCCAGACCTTGTCCACTTTTTTTTCTGTCCGTTTTTACTTCATGTGCTTTAGTATTTGAGCTAGTTTAGTAGTATTACCTTTGCAGCCCCATGTGGCCTTTGTATATGCCTCTAGACCATAGTTTTTGGGGTATTTGGGATAAATGTCTGTGAGTCTTGGATATTGATTCACGATTATGAGCTGGTTATCTATGTTGTAGAGTGGATTGGGCCTGTGTAGGGCCGATAGGTTGATTGTGAACTGTTGAGCTGTTGGTTGTATTTGATCATGTCATCATTATCATGGAAAGAGTTTTTTGCATTGATTTACTACTACTACATGGCTGCGGGCCTGACTATCACTAGTTTTTCTAAACTTTGCATGGCCTCGAGGACCCGTTTTCAATTATAAATGACTATAAATAGATTTAAACTGGTTTTATGGATTTTCAGGAGATAGAAAGGGATTTGTGATGGTTTTTCACACTGATACTAAACTCGGCTGGGCCGGAGTGATAGACATTATTTTTTACTAATTCTGAGACGATACTAGGCTCGGTTGGGCCGGAGCGCTAGACATGATTTTATTACTGATTTTAGTCAGGACCTTGCTACGAGTATGGTATCATTGGTCATTTTGCCAGAGAGTGCCCCCAGCGACGTATGGTTCAGCCAACCCCTTAGCCAGCTCAGCCTTTGAGGTCAGTGCAACCTCTGGTCAGAGGAGGTGGTGTCCCTGGTAGAGGTGGTGCGCAGCATGGCAGGACAGGTTGTCGGGATGGCAATCTATCAGGTGGTGGTCGGCATCAGTTCTATGTGATCCCTGGTAGATTGGAGGCATAGGCCTCAGATGCGGTGATCACATGTATAATTTCTATCTCCCGCTAGTCAGTTTTAGCATTGTTTGATCCTAGTTCTTTATGTTCGTATGTTTTTGCCTACTTTGTTCCTTGTTTGGGGTTGGCTAGTGAGCCATTATCTATTCCTGTATCTGTTGCTACCCCGATAGGAAATTCTTTAGTAGTGGATCAGATTGTTAGATCCTGCTTGATAATTGTTGGTGATCTTGAGACTTGGGCTGACTTGATGATTTTAGACATGCTAGATTTTGATGTGATTCTGGGCATGGACTAGTTATCCACTCACAGAGTGGTTTTGGATTGTTATGCCAAGATTGTTACCATAGTCGTGCCTGACGTATCCCCCATTGTGTGGCAAGGTTTTGTTAGCCACGCACCATCTGGGATAATTTCTTGTCTTCAATCTAGGAATTTGATTTTTGATAACGCTCAAGTAACACTCTCCATAGGGAGGTGAAAACGATTGTTAAGCAAAACAAAATTTACAATTCCTGATGAGAGTCGGGGTCGATCCCACAGGGAATGGTAGAGTGTCCTAAAGGATCGACGTATATCAATCACCAATAGAGTTCATGTTCAAATAACGATAAAAGTAAAAAGAGGGTAAATCAGAGAATTGGGAAATCTATCACAATTCACAATTCAAATTAAAGATGTAAATTAAACACGAGTTTGAATCAAGAGAGAGGACGACTAGGGGTATGTGTTTGATGGGATTCAAACATGGGATAGGGCGCTTGTCCAATTATGAAAATTCTTTATAAATAACATAGATAGCGTTGGTTTTAAGTGTGAATGTTAATCTTTCGATCTAACAACACATTTTTAATGGTCTGTGTTAGAGCACCATTGTTTACACAACAATCAACCAACATATGCTTGGGGAAGTCACACTATATCTAGCTTAAACTCTTAAATGGGTGTTTTTGATGAATTGAGCTATTTCTTACCTCAAATCTAAGTGGAATCCCAAGTACCCACTAGTGAATTCTCATATGAAATTATGAACCTCTTTCTCAAGCAAGAACATAATTAAGTAATTTTAATCAATATTTGCAACCATTAATTTTAGAGTTAAAACATGGAGAATTCACTAGACCCATATCAATTTAGCAATTATAAGCACAATTAGACAAGACCCACACCTAATATCAAGCACCCATCATCAACAGACCCCTAGACAAGGGGACTTAGCCACTCATGCTAAAGGAATAAGAAGCAATACCAAATGGGTAATTCAAATTCCCTTTCATTAATGAATGAAGTTTCCAATATCCAAGATCAATTTACAAATCCAAGGTTGAAGATGGAGAGAATTGGGTGAAACCCTCTATCTTTCCTTGGTAGAGAATACTTGTTTAATACTCAAGAACTATTCCAAAACTATAAAAAAAACTATGAAAAACTATGCCCAAATTGAGTTTTAAAAGGTTCCCAATTCGTCACATAAAAGTAGATAAAATTGCCCTTTGGGAGTTGTGCGCCACTACATGCGGTTTGCACGTCTCATTGTGCACATCGCACAGCTCTACATCAGCGGATCAGTTACTCCAGCCTATCTTTGAGTGTCATGCAAAGTGGGGTGCGGACTGCACCAGGCAGAGTGCATGTCGCACAACGGCCACACCTCTTAGCCAATTCTTCTTCTTCTTTTGAACTTCATACGGAGGGAAGTGCGGACCGCACCAAGCAATGTGCGTGTCGCACGGCGGGCGCACCTCTAGGTAGAATCTTTATCTTTCTTGATCACTTTACACTTTAACTCCTTTTGAGCTCTTTTGGGTCCAATTCCTCGTTTTCTACTTTTGACCAAGAGTACCTGCATTCACATCAATAAAGGTCATAAGAACCTCTAAATCTTATCAAAACATAGCAATAATTCATGATTAAAGGCTCAATAAGTTGGTAGATTACTGACTTATCAATTTTGCGTAGGTGTTTGGTTTATCTAGCATATGTCCTGGATGTTAGCGCCGACACTTCTTCTCACGAGTTGGTTCCTATGTTAGGGAGTTCTTAGATGTGTTTTTGATTGACCTGCCAGGCGTTCCACCTGAGCGTGATATAGACTTTTCTATTGAGTTAGAGCCAGGTACCATACCTAATTCCATTACTCCGTATTGTATGGATCCAGCTGAGTTGAGAGAGCTTAAGGTTCAACTCCAAGATTTTCTAGCTAAGGGTTTCATCAGGCCGAGTGTGTGGTAACGCTCAAAAGCACTCTTTTGAAGGAGGTGATAGCGATCATCAAGCAAAACAAAAGTAACCCAACGGATGGTCGGGGTCAAATCCACTATGAATGGAGTGATGAATCACTAAAAGATCATCGAGAAATAATCACTAAGAGAGTAAATTCTCAAAGAATTTAAAAGTAAAGATTGGAGGGATTGGAAAGGGAAAATTTAACGTATCAATTTCGATTTCAATACAAGAGAGTAATGTAAACACAAGATTTGTAAACAATAAGAAGGAGACTAGGGGTATGCTTCTGATGGGATTCTACAAAGGGTTAGGGTACTTGGTTAATTATGCAAATTCTAGATTAATGATACGACTAGTATTGGTTTTAGTCATATTTGGTAAACTCTCGATCGTCCAAATATATATCCTATGGTCTTTGTTCAAGCACCATAGTTTTAATATAAACCAACCAATTCAAGCTTCTTGGGGGAATCACACTATTTATAACTTAGATTATTAGATGAGAATTTTCGTCGATTAAGCTATTTCTAACCTCAATCTAAGGTGAAAATCTCAAATTCCACTATTGAATTCCTATCCGAATTATGAACCCCTCTTTCAAGTAAGAACACAATTAAGAAAACTCAATTAATTTTTGCAACCATTAATTTTATGATTAAAAAGTTGAAGAATTCAATAGATCCATATCAATTCATCAATTATAAGCAGAATTGAACAAGACCTACACCCAAATTCAAATACCCATCATGCACATATCCCTAGACAAGGAAATTAGCTGCTCATACTAAGGAAATAAGAAGATATACCAATTGGGTAAATCATAATTCCATTCATATTCAAACCAAAATCTAAATCCAAGCTCAATTCAATACAAAAATGGTGAATTCTAAGTGTAAAATATGAAGAGAGAAGAGTACTCTCAATATCTTCCTTGGGAAAATCTCAAAACTAAAATCTATATATGGTACACAACCCAAAATGGGTTTGAGAAGCTTCTTAATATGTCACTTGGATTTGGACAAAAATACCCTTCGGGGGTGGTGCAACGCGACGTGCGATTGCACCACCAGTTCTGTACTTTGCATGTCCTTTTTTCTGCCAACCAGTAATGTCCGTTGTTCTTGTGGTGAGGTGCGAAGGGAGGTGCGGACCGCATACCCATTGTGTGGCTCGCATGTCGGTCGCACCTCTCGTAAGATTCTTCCTCATTTTCGATGACCTTCACACTTCAACTCTTTTTGATCTCTTTGGGTTCAATTCCTTTGTTTTCTACTTTTGATCAAGAGTACCTGCATTTTCATTAATAAAGACAATAAGTACCTCTAATTCTCATAAAAATATGACAATAATTCATGAATAAAGGCTCAATAAGTTGGTAGTTACCAACTTTTCAAACTCCCAAACTTGAATTATTGCTTGTTCTCAAGGAAGGTACTCACGAAGTAGGGAATGAATTAGGTTCTAAAACACAAAAAGTGCACACAAGATTAATCTAAATTCTAAAAACTAAGAAATAATTAATCAAAAAGACTTAAACAAAAAGACTCAACTACAATGCTCATCTCAATTGGTACCACCATATTCTCAAGGCAAGTGCTCATTTCAAAACGTCACTTCAAAAAGATTTCATTTCTCATTCAAAAGCAAGGGAATTTGTCATTCAAAATAAGATATTCA
Organism: Jaltomata sinuosa; assembly: GCA_003996215.1. Lineage (NCBI taxonomy): Eukaryota > Viridiplantae > Streptophyta > Magnoliopsida > Solanales > Solanaceae > Jaltomata > Jaltomata sinuosa. The sequence goes on from QJPP01003041.1 coordinate 212,625, forward strand.
AGCTTCTCAAGTCATTAGCATGGACCTTCAAGGTTTGCGTTGAGATTATCCACATAACTTGTCTCATTCATTCCTCTCAATTAAAATTGAGACTTCATCATTCATTTCAAGTGTGCGATGCCACTCACCACAAGAGAGATTTCCACTCACAATTATGCAATTCAGAATAAAAAGGGATTATAAGAGAATCAAAAAGACTCTCACTCTCTCAAAAAAGTTTGAATGCACACACATTGAACCATAGGCTTGCCCTTTATGTAATTCGCCACTAATGTAAAGTTACAAAACTTAGAATCACTAAAGACTTGCGGGTTATGATGCTGGCTAGAGTAAAAGGTGAGGATTGCATTTCTCTTAAATGACTAAATCTCCCTAACACTCTTTGTAATCATTCAAAACACCTCTCACATTTTTGAACAATAACTTCACTTTATTTCTCCTTCTCATAACCCAAAGTTTCCCTTCCAGTTGATCATTCAACTTCCTTTTATCACCTTCACTTGGTAGCACCAATTCCTTCTTTTCTTTTCATTTTGTTTGTTTCATTGGACAATTTGAAGCAATTTTTGATCAAGGCATATGGTGCTACCTTGTGTTGAAATACATCTATTTCTTCTCCACATTAGTACATGCACCCCCAAACTTAGGATTTTGCCTATGTTATCATTTCAATCCCCCCCCCCCAAACTTAGGCTTTTAGACTATATTTCACTTTCGATCCATTAGGGAGGATGAGTGCAAAAATTGAGGTTCCAAAAAGGGTCAAGGTTTCAAACAAGGTGCCAAAGAAAGGTTACAAGCTCAAAGAGGCTTACTAGGATCAATGTAAAGGGAAGTCAATTTGGGTGGAGTGGCTATTAAAAAGGGGCCTAAGGTCATCTTCCAAGATTGGTTACATCTAGGATTTCACCTTGAATAACATTCAAGGCAAGTTCTAGACAACACATACACACAAGAACGAAGTACAACCTTACCACACAAGGCATCACAACACAAGAATTTCACAATTAGTCTCACAATTAATTGGGATAAATGATTTTTGACAAGCTATTATGAGTTCTTTTACACACTCATTTATGAATCGATCAAGTCAAATGGAGAATGTGCAAGTCATGACAAGAGAATGCTTTACTCAAAATCATTTTCCCTCTTTTCTTTAATTTGCCAAAAACTTCTTGCCAAGAAAATTTTTCAGTGAGCCTATTTCGAGATAAGTGAACTATGGACTCAATTTTAAACTAAAACTTGACATTTTTCTTAAGAAAGTTGCCTCTTAATCTATCATAGAGAAACAATAATCCGGTTCAACACAAAAATACATAAAAGAAAACAAAAATAAAAGAAATAATTTGCTCCTTGGAAAAGAACCGTGGTATGAAGAAAACCCTTGGAGTTTATTCACTACTCTATTATTAACAAGGGGACCATAATTAAAGCCATGAAAAACAACACTTTTCCAATTAAAATACATTTCAGCACCCCAAACTTAGATGGTACATTGTCCCTAATGAAATAAAAGATTAGATGAGGATTACTCCCTAGAGTGGCATGCGAAGCGCATAAGGGCTAGGGTGAGACTCCCTAGCCTTCGCATATGTGGATGAGAATGAGAGTGTTGCCAGTGATCTACCTATGGCCAGGCAAAATGGGATGCGATGCGCATAAGGGCTGGGGTGAAATGCCCTAGTCATTGCATGTCGTGCTGAACATCAGTGGACTGCTAGTGTTTTGGTTGGAGGTGCAAACCAGCATGCGACGTGCATAACGGGAGGTGCGGTTTGCCCTAGCCATCACCTATTTTTTCTCAAAACTTTGTCAAGAATGCCAATTTTCTGCTTCTTCTCATGCAAAATAGGATGCGACACGCACAATATGGTGTGCGTTTGTATGACCCAGCGCACGTGGTTTTGAAAGTTAGGTTGTGGATCTGTTATGATGGGTGATGGCTATGCGAAGCTCACTTCTCTAAATGCATTTCACCTGTTACATGCCCAGAAGTGGCTTGATGCCCGATAAACATTCCAATCTTCCTTAGCTTGTTTCCTACCTACAAATTTCAACAAAAACAACAACAAAAATAACACAAAGAGAAAAATACTGAAAATAAAGGTGGATGCTTGAGTTTCCTCCCAAGAAGCACTTGGTTTAATGTCATGGCTTGACAATGGTACCTATTACTCATGGGTCATCAAGGAAGGTCACTTCTAGGAGTGCGACATCTTCCGGGATGCCCAAATACTTCTTGACTCATTGCCTATTGACTTTAAATATTGAGCTATTTTCAGCTTCCAACTCAATCGCTCCATTTGCAAAGACTTGAAATACCTTGAAGGGTACAAACCATTTTGACTTTAGTTTACCTAGGAAAAGTCAGAGTCTAGAGTTGAACAAAAGCACCCAATCATCAGGAGAGAATTCTCGTTTTTTGATTTGCTGATCATGGTAATGTTTTATTCGGGCTTTGTAGAGTGAGGCATTTTTATAGGATCGCATCGAAAACTCACCTATCTTATTGAGGTCTTCAACCTTGGCATCAACAACGTTTTCCCAATTCAAGTTCAGCCTTTTCAAAGCCCACATTGCTTTATGCTCTAATTCCACCGGAAGATGGAAAGCCTTTCCGAAAACCATTTGGTAGGGAGACATACCACTAGGAGTTTTGTATGCTGTCCAGTAGGCCCATAATGCATCATCTAATTTCCATGCCCAATACGTTCTATTGGCATTCACCATTTTTGTAGAATGGACTTGATCTCCCTATTGGACACTTCAACTTGACCTCTTGTTTGTGGATGGTAGGGGGTGGCGACTTTATGCTTGACTCCATATTTCTCAAGTAGAGAACTAAATACCAGTTGCAAAATGGGATCCACCATCCCTAATGATGGCAGAGGGGTGCCAAAATGAGAGAATATGTACTTTTTGAGAAATGTCGTGACACTTTTCCCTCTGTTATTTGGAAAAGCCACCGCTTCTACCCATTTGGATACATAGTCCACAACCACGAGGATGTAAGTATTTCCACAAGAGCTTACAAATGGCCTCATGAAGTCTATTCCCTACACATCAAATAATTCAACCTCTAGGATCAGTGTCAATGGAAGTTCATGGCAACGAGACACTCCCCCCTCACGTTGGCATTGCTCACATTATTTCACTAGATCATATGCATCTTGATAGAGCGTTGGCCAATAGAACCCACTTTGCAACACCTTTAAGGCTATTTGCATACCACCATGGTGACCCTCGACTGGTGAAGAATGACAAGCTTTTAAAATAGGCATCATCTCAATTTCGAGATTGTACCTTCGGATCATACCATCAGCACAGATCCGAAAGAGATAGGGTTCATCCCAATAGAACATTCGAGCATCATGAAGGAATTTCTTTTTCTGATGGAAAGTTAGACCTTCTGGCAATAGATCACTTGCTAGGAAGTTAGTAAAATCAGCAAACCAAGGAATCAAATCATGAGAGGCAGCGAAGATGTGTTCATCGAGGAATGCATCATTTATTTCAAGTCCCCCCACAGGCCATCCTTCTTCTTCCAATCTAGAAAAATGGTTAGCTACTTGATTTTCACATCCTCTTTGGTCTTTCAACTCAAAATCAAACCCTTGGAGTAACAAGACCCATCGGATAAGCCTTGACTTGGCATCTTTCTTGGTCATCAAATACCTAATCACTGCATGATCCTTGTGCACAATGACTTTGGTCCCTAAAAGGTATGCCTAAATTTTTTCAAAGGCGAATACCACAGCAAGCAACTCTTGTTTGGTTACAACGTAATTTGGTTGGGCTGCATTGAAAGTTTTGCTAGTATAATAGATTAGGTAAAAAAGCTTTTCCTTTCATTGACCAGGCACTTCCCCCAAGGCTACTACATTAGCATCACACATTATCTCAAATGGTTTTGACCAATCGAGTTCAATGATGATGGGGGCTGATGTTAACTTCTCTTTCAATTTGAGAAAGGCTGTCATACAACTATTATCAAAATTGAACTTAGCCTTTTTTTCAAGCAATTTACACATGGGGTAGGCCATCTTTGAAAAATCTTTGATGAATCGCCTATAAAACCTGGCATGACTCAAGAAACTCAATACCCTTTTTACAGTTTTCAAAGGAGGTGGCTTGGAGATGACCTCGATTTTTTCTTGATCAACTTTGATCCTTTTTTCATATATTTTATGTCCTATCACAATTCCGTCCTTCACCATAAAGTGACACTTCTCAAATTTAGGAACAAGTTAGTTTCCTCGCACCTTTTGAGTACCTCCTCCAAATGGGATAAACAATCATCAAAAGCATCCCCAATAATAGAGAAGTCATCCATGAAGATCTTCATGGTATCCTCTACCATGTCTGAAAATATAGACATCATGCACCTTTGAAATATGGCTGAAGCATTGCACAATCCAAATGGCATTCTCTTAAATGCAAATGTCCCATAGGGCAGGTGAAAGTTATTTTCTCTTGGTATTCTGGGGCAATAGAGATTTGGTTATAGTGTGAATATCCATCAAGGAAGCAGTAGTAACCACAACCTACCAATATATCGAGCATCTGATCCATAAATGGAAGGGGGAAATGGTCTTTTTTGGTCCATGAATTCAACTTCCTGTAGTCCATGCATACTCTCCATCTGGTCACTGGCCTTAGAGCTATCATTTTGTCCTTTTTGTTAGGTACAACTGTGATCCCACCTTTCTTAGGTACACATTGAACTGGGCTAACCTATGTACTATCAGATATTGGGAAGACAACCCCTACATCTAACCACTTGATGATTTCTTTCTTAACCACCTCTTGTGTAGGAGGATTCAACCTTCTTTGATGCTCAATTGAGAGTGTGCAATCTTTTTGAAGATTGATCTTGTGTGTTCATATCCCCGGAGGTATGCCAATTATGTCGGTAATAGTCTAACCAAGAGCTCGAATATGCTTCTTCAAAACTTTGAGTAATGCTTACACTTGTTCTTCATTCAATTTGTTGAAGATGATTACCGACAATGTCTCATTGGTGCCCAAATAGGCATACTTTAAGTGCGATGGCAATGGTTTGAGTTCTAACACTGGGGGTTCAATAATGGAAGGTTAGGATAGAGGAGTCTGTCGATCCTTTATATCAAGATCAAGTTTTTTCAGAAGATAGGAATAAGATCCCATTCCTACCAAGGCACAACATATTTCATCATACTCTCCTATTCTTTCACAATCATAGTTCAATAAAACGGCTTCCAATGCTTCATCCCTGAACCCTTCTTTGGTATGTTATTCCATACTCTCCTCAATTTTGTTAATTGCAAATGCCATCTGGAAGTCATTTAGCTGCTTCATAGATCTACACACATTGAAAGTTATCTCTTTCTCATTCACAGAGAATTTAAGTTCCCCCAACTTCACCTCATTCAATGTGCGCCCCATTTTTAAACTTGGCTGCACCAAAACAATTGGTATTTCAAAGCCCCTGGTGCAATCAAGTATAACAAAATCAATAGGGTATACAAGCTGACCTACTTTCACCAGCATGTCATGGCAAATTCACACGGGGAATTTCATCGAATAGTCTGCCATGAGTAATTTCATCTCTGTACTGGTGGACTGGCCAAGTTCCAACTGTTTGAAAGTGGTGAGAGACATCAAATTCACACTAGCACTTTCATCGCACACCAACCTTGTTGATCTATGCAACCCATTCGTATCACAAATGGTGAAAACAACAGAGTTCCCTCTTCATTAGCGAACTTGCTCGATATTATCGCACTACTTTGAGGGGATATGTGGATGACCCCACACTCTATGAAGTTGTTCGTAGTGCATATTGTTTTCACAAACTTAGCATACTCGGTCATTTGGGTAATGCCACAACTCGATGAAATGTTGACAGTGATTTTCTTCAACATAGATTTAAACTCTCTAGATTGCTCCTTCTCTTTTGATTGCAATAATCATTGAGGAAACAAAGGTGGACATTTAGGAAAGATCTTACACACCTTGGGCACCTTGTTTTGATGATCTTGATTTCTTTCAAAACTAATTCCCATAGCTTTTTTGTTGCCAGGCTTACTTGTATCTATACTTGCATTTTCTACGTAGCTGGGTTGGTCTCTTTTATCATCCACTCCTTTATCTATTTTTATTTGCTCTGATTCAAATTGAGAGGTGATCCATAACATTCTATCTTCAAGACGTTTGATAGTGATAAAATGCGAGTGTACCATTTGAGCAAGGTTTCCAAGTTCGCATCTCACCTCTCTGACACCTTCATCAGTGGACTCCACCTTCTCTAGTACCTTCACAAGCATGCTTTCAACTCGTGAGTTATCATTCTCTATGTTCAAACCTTGATTCCCATGCTCTTGTCTCTCTGAACTTGGACTTGCTTTTGGAGACTTGTATGGGAACCCATCTCATAGTTCTCAACAATTGCCTCTTTACTATATTTGCAAACAAGAATTATGTGCGTCTTCCACCAAATTTACAGCCCCAACAACACCAATGGCTTTAACACTCTCGAACGTTTGATTTACCATACTCATAGTCATGAAGTCAATGAGAGTTTTGACAATTGATAACTCCCTATCCCTTTGCGCACCATTTTTCTTCTATTCATCAAATGTTTTAATGGAGATTGCACCCATTGCCCCCTCGGGTCCCCAAATATTCAAATCACAATCTACTTTAGTCACCTTTTCAAGTGCAAATAGGGGATGATTAGTAGGTACTAGAAACCATGTTTGAGGGGTTCATGCCACCTGCTTATATCATAAACAACAAAAGGGTAAAAATGAACAAACACTCAACAAAGTGAATTTAAACGATAATCAATTGGCGACTCAAAAACCACTCCCCGACAATAGTGCCATTTTTGGTGATACTCAAAAGCATTCTCCTAAAGGAGGTGGTAGCGATCGTCAAGCAAAATAAAAGTAACTCAATGGATGGTCGGGGTCAAATCCACGGAGAGTGGAGTGATGAATCGCTAAAATATCATCGAAAAATAATCACTAAGAGAGTAACTCAAACAATTTAAAAGTAAAGATTGGGGGGATTGGAAAGGGAAAATTTAACGTATCAATTTCATTTTCAACACAATAGAGTAATGTAAACACAAGATTTGTAATCAATGAGAAGGAGACTAGGGTTATGCTTCTGATGGGATTCTACAAAGAGTTAGGGTACTTGGTTAATTATGCAAATTCTCGATTAATGATACGAGTAGCATTGGTTTTAGTCATATTTGGTTATCTCTCGATCCTTCAAATATATCCTATGGTCTTTGATCAAGCACCATAGTTTTAACATAAACCAACCAATTCAATTGCTTGGGGGAATCACACTATTTCTATCTTAGATTCTTAGATGAGAATTTTCATCGATTAAGCTATTTCTAGCCTCAATCTAAGGTGAAAATCTAAAATTCCCACTATTGAATTCCTATCTTAATTATGAACCACTCTTTCAAGAAAGAACATAATTAATAAAACTCAACTAATATTTGCTACCATTAATTTTATGATTAAAACTTGAAGAATTCAATAAACCCATATCAATTCATCAATTATAAGTACAATTAAATAAGAACCACACCCAAATTCAAATACCCATCATGCATATAACCTTAGACAAAGAAATTAACTGCTCATACTAAGGAAATAAGAAGATATACCAATTGAGTAACTCATAATTCCATTCATATTCAAGCCAAAATTCAAATCCAAGCTCAATTCAGTACAAAAATGGTGAATTCTAAGTGTAGAAGATGAAAAGAGAAGAGTACTCTCAATATCTTCCTTGGGAAAAACTCAAAACTAAAATATATATCTGGTACACAACCAAGAATGGGTTTTAGAAGCTTCCCAACACATCGCTTGGCTTTTGACAAAAATACCCTTCAGGGGTGGTGCAATGCAACGTGCAACGCGATGTGTGATTGCACTACCTATTCTATGCTTTGCATGTCACTTTTTCTTCCAACCAATGATGTTAGTTGTTCTTGTGGTGAGTTGTGAAGGGAGGTGTGGACCGCATACCTCATTATGCAGCTCACATGTTGGTCGCACCTCTCATCAGACTCTTTCTAATTTTTCATCACCTTTACACTTTAACTCTTTTAGAGCTCTTTGGATTCAATTCCTTTTTATTCTAATTTTGATGAAGAGTACCTGCATTTTAATCAATAAAAGCAATAAGTACCTCTAATTCTCATCAAAACATGGCAATAATTCATGAATAAAGGCTCAATAAATTAGTAGATTACCAACTTATCAGTGTGTCACCTTAGGGTGCTCCAGTTCTGTTTGTGAAGAAGAAAGATAGTTCGATGTAGATTTGTATTGATTATTGGTAGCTGAATAAGGTGACTATAAAGAACAGGTATCTGATACCGCATATATATGACTTGTTTGATCAACTCCAGGGTGGAGCAATATTCTCTAAGATAGATTTGAGTTCAGGCTACCACCAGTTGATAATTAGGGTAGAGGACATCCCTAAGATACCATTTAGGACATGTTATGGCTATTATGAGTTCCTGGTGATGTTTTTTGGGTTGACTAATATCCCTGCAACTTTCATGGATATGATGCATAAGGTGCTCAAGCCGTACTTGGATTCATTTGTGATAGTCTTTATTGATGACATATTGATATACTCGTGGAGTAGAGAGGAGCATGATCATCACTTGAGGGTCATAATCTAGACTTTGAGAGATCACCAAATTTATGCCAAGTTCTCAAAGTGCGAATTTTGGCTTGATTCAGTAGCATTCCTAGGACATGTGGTGTCTAAGGATGGGATTAGAGTGGACTCAGGAAAGATTGTAGCCGTTTGTGATTGGTCAAGACCTACTACTCCTACCGAGGTTCACAACTTTGTTAGGTTGGCAGGGTACTACAGATGGTTCGTTGAGGGATTCTCTTCCATAACAACACCTCTGACTAGGTTAACTAGGAAGGATGTTTAATTTTAGTGATCTGATCAGTGCGAGGATAACTTCTAAAGGCGTAAGGACTTATTGACTTCAGCTCTGATGTTGACATTGCACGTTGAGGGTCAGGGCTTCTTTGTGTATTGTGATGCTTCCTCTGTTGGTCTTGGTTGTCTGTTGATGCAGCAGGGTCAAGTGATAGCATATGCATCAAGGTAGTTGAAGGATCATGAGTACAACTACCCCATGCATGACTTAAAGTTGGTGGCAATAGTCTTCGCGATCAAGATCTAGAAGCACTATCTATATGGAGTTCACTATGAGATTTACACTGACCACCATAGTCTTTAGTACATCACGAGTCAACAAAAGCTGAACTCTAGGCAACGAAGATGGATTTAGTTACTGAAGGACTACGACTTCACTATTCTGTACCATCTGGGCAAGGAAAATGTGGTAACAGATGTCTTGAGCCAGAAGGTAGTGAGTATAGATAGCTTGGCTTCTCTTTCAGTTTCGAAGCGACTGTTGGCCTTGGACATCCAGTCCTTGGCTAACTGTTTGGTTAGACTTGACTTTTCTGACCCCAGGAGAGTTCTTGCTAGTGTTGAGATCCATTCTACTGTGGTTGATCAGATTTAGCAGCAGCAGTTTAGGGATCAATGATTGTGTGACATTCGTGATCAGGTTGTGTAGGGTAAGGCCAGTAGAGCTAGTTTAGATTCTGATGGTATTTTAAGGTTTGATGGTCACCTTTGTGTTCTGAGAGTTGGGGATTTGATTTAGTTAATTCTTTGTGAGGATCATTGTTCTAGTAATTCTATTTATCCTAGTGCAGCTAAATGTATAGAGACTTGAGGAAACTTTACCGGTGGAGTGGTATGAAGAGGGACATAGTAGTTTGTATCTCGGTGCTTGAACTGCTAGCAGGTTAAGTTTGAGCATATGAAACCTGGTGGATTGATGCAAAGACTTCCCATTTTGAGGCATTTTATGATAGGCATTGCAGATCGCCAATGGGTTGGTTTGATGGTTTGGAGTCTCGACCGCAGAGTATAGAATTACTTCATGATTTCTTAGATAGAGTCCGGGTGATTAAAGACAGAATTCGAGCAGCCTAGAGTAGGCAGAAGAGCTATGCAGATCATAAACTTCGTGCCTTAGAGTTTAGTGTTGGTGATTGAGTTTTCTTTCAAGTGTCGCCAATGAAGGGCATGATGAGATTATATAGGTGGGGCAAGCTTAGCCCCAGGTATATTGGGCCATTTGAGATTCTTCAGAGGGTTGGTAGTGTTGCGTATCTGTTAGATTTTCCTCCTATGTTCTCAGCTATGCACCCAGTCTTCCACGTATTTATATTGAGGCATTATGTTCTAGATGAGTCACATGTGTTACAGTGGGATTCAGTATAGTTGGATGAGAGTTTGGCTTTTGTTGAGGAGCCGGTAGACATTCTAGCCAAAGATGTTATGAGATTGAGGTCTAGAGAGATTTCTATGGTTAAGTATCAGTGGAGGCACCATTCGAATGATAAGGCTACCTGGGAGATCGAGAAAGAGATGCGAGCTCTGTATTTGCAGTTGTTTGAGCCTTCAGGTATTCCCTTTTCTTGACTTTTAAGGATGAAAGTCATTTTTAGTAGTGGATGATATAATGACCCATCCGGTCATTCCCACGTTTTTGCATTCTTTGTACTATTAGAGCTTGCTTGTAGAGGCCTCAAGTTATTTATGACTTGCTGGGACCGGTGGTTCGGTGCCCGGGCTATTCGTTAGGTTGTTATAGCCATTTTCCTATTTTAGAGCTTTAACTTAGGAAATCATTGACTTTAGTCAACATTCTTAGCAAGCATGCTCATAATCAAATTCTGACAGTTCCGTTAGCTCCAGAGCGTAGATTTTGGTCTAGTTGGACCCTTGGTTAGGGCCTGAGAGCTTTTGGTTTTGTTTTATATCACTTTTTCAGATTTCAGGCAAGTTGAACTTGGTAGTTTGACTTTGGTCAATATTTAGAGAAGACACCCTCACATGAGAATTTTGTTAGCGTTGTTAGCTCCAAAATGTCAACTTTGGGCAAAGGAGACCTTTGGTTCATGTCCCGAGGCTTCCAGACTCGTTTTAGGCCATTGGGTTCTATTTTGGAAAAGTTGGCCATTTGGGCGTGGGGCCTACTTTTTGTTAAATCAACCTCAATTTGGAATTTTATCCATTCCATTGAGTCCATAATACCATTTTTAGTTGAATAGCATAGTTTGTTTCTATTCGCGAGACCCAGATGAATCTGAAGGGTCCATACGATGGCATTTTTGCCTTGATAAAGTTGATGGTTGCTGTTGCAGTACCAACGAAGACTTCGCCTACGCAGTGGGCAGGCTGTGTGTGCGTAGAAGGACGGCCAGCCTCTCTCCCTTTTGCCCTTCACCGACATGGTAGCTAGGCTGCACACGCGGTGGCCAGCCCACGTGCGCGCTGGCTTGGAGCCTGGCCTGGCCTCCGGCTGCCCTTGGCGTGCATGTGCGCCTGGCCGCATGTGCACAGGCCAGCGGCTTACATCATATATAGTCTTCTCCTTCATTTTTCAAACCCCAAAACGTTTTCCACCATTCCTCTTGAGCTCAAAGCTCCCATTTTTGTGTGGGAGATTTCATAAGCATTGGGGTGATTAATTCCCTTCGCGTGGTCGATTGCTTGTCGTAAATTGTAAGTTTCTTCTCTTTAATTCTGTTAATTTCCTCACTTTTAATTCCTACCTTGTTCTTGATGTTAGGGGCTATTTTGGGGCCCTTCTCTTGCCCATTTTTCTCTCAATTTCCAAGTATGTGTTCCTGGCTATGTCGGGAACCTCGTGATGATTTTTTGTTTTCCATATTAGGTTGCAGAGCCCACGGGCCTGCTTTTGATCTATATTTTGACCAAGCTAAATTATTAGCATTATGGGTATCGTTAGCTTTGTATTGATGAGTAGATTATGTTCTTGATAGTTTGATTGCTATTTGGGGCTTCTCAGAGCAGTTCGGGCTTGGACGACGTCTTCCTAGCAGCTTGTCATCAGGCGCTAGGTAGGTTACGGCTTACCTATCATAGACTTTGCCTATATAGAATATAATTGTACTATTTAGCATCTTTGGGTTGATTTTTCTAGGTTGGCACCCCAGACCTTATCCACTTTCTTTCTGTCCATTCTTACTTCATCTGCTTTAGTATTTAAGCTAGTTTAGTTGAATTACCCTTATGGCCCCATGTGGCCTTTGTATATGCCTCTAGACCATAGTTTATGAGATATTTGGGAAATATCCGTGAGTCTTAGACATTGATTCATGATTATGAGCTGGTTATCTATGTTGTAGAGTGGATTGGGCCTGTGCAGGGCCGGTAGATTGATTATGAACTGTTGAGCTGTTGGTTGTATTTGATCATGTCATCATTATCATGCAAAGAGTTTTCTGCATAGATTTACTACTACTACATGGCTGTGGGCCTGACTATCAGCTGTTTTTCTAAACTTTTGCATGGCCCCGAGGGCCCGTGTCAGTTATAAATGGCTATAAATGGATTTAAACTAGTTTTATGGATTTTTCAGGAGATAGAAAGGGATTTGTGATGGTTTTTTACACTGATACGAGATGAGAGTGCCAGAGGAGGGGTATACGGGAAAAGCCTTCCTGTTGGGCCTACGGGCACCGAAGGAGGTGTATACGATACCACTGGCACTTCATATCATATCATATCATACATTGTTTGCACGGTTCCACCCTTGTTTGCTATTTGTTGAGTGTACGCTCTAGTAGTATGGGATGCCAGAGGATTTGTTTTCAATTGTTTGTATTCCTCGGGTATATGAACAACCATTGGGATTGTAGTTAGATTAGTTTACCCATTCATATTATAGTTACTTGTTGGTTTACTTTCCTATCATCCTTACCTTTTGAGCTGTATTGTTAGCATGGTTATGTGTAGTTGCTTTTCCCTTCTTTTCCTTTTATTTGAGATTACCAGTATACCGTCATATTCGTTGAACTCTTTGTATATATTGTTGTTGCAAGGATCCATGTGCGATCTCTACTCTTTCACCTGTGTTCTGTGATATATCTTCTGTGGCTAGCATAGTATACTTGTATTCTCTATGCCTTTTATTTATTGCTATCTTCCGTGTGCTTTCCTCTTTTTGCTTCTGTGGTTTCTTCTTTCTTATATGCTATTTGCTACTTTTATATTTTATATATGCTCAGTCGGCCTATGATGCCTACTGGGTACCCGTTGCTTTGCAATTGGTGCTCATACTACACTTCTGCATCTTCCTGGTGCAGATCCTAGTGCGGACTATCGCGGTTGATGTGGGGACTCATGCAATGCTTGATATCTCTTTTTTTGGCAGTTGACTCTTTTGTATATTTAGAGGCACTTGTATATTTTACTTTCACACTCTCTTGTACTGTAATGGCTCCTGTACTTTTGATACCAGGTCATGGGATGGTGTAGTTTCTATATATATATATATATATATAGATTGCTTTCCTTCCACTTGCTTTCTCTATCTTGCTTCTGCTTATCTGCTTCTTATGCGTGCTTACGTAGCTAGTAGCCCATTACTAACCGTTCTGAGCTACAGATATTGGTTCTCCTATAGGGAGGTTGTAGGTGCCATCATGACCTGAAAAATTGGGTCGTGACAGATATTTAGTTGAATTTGGCTTTTTTTGTAACCAAAAAAATAAATTTGGATAAGTAATACATTGACAAACCTAGTTTTGTTGTAAAATTAATCTCAATACAATATAAATATGAAGACAAGAAGAAGAATATGAGACAAGATATGTAGAGATGTTATTTTTAGACATGCAGAAGAAGAATGATGATTCAAAAGTCTGATTTTTATATTGAACTTCTACTCCAAATAAATACAAATGAAACCTAACAAATACAACTAAAAGCTTGCTAAATGGCAGATAAATTACAACCGTAAAAACTTTGTTTTCTTAGTTAAAAAACAGACTCCTAATAAACATAAAATAAATCCCTAAAAGTCAGATATTCAGTTATCTGATTTTGTTATCAACTCCCACGATTATAACCACAATCATTGAGTGAGTTTCAACACTTCTAGAAACTATTAACACAATCAGGTCCTGAGACATCATCAACACTTCTCCTGGATCAGGAACTGCAAACTCCCACCTTTTCTCTGAGAAGCTAAAATCTATTAACATGAAATGACTTGGTAAAAATATAAACCACCTGATTTTTGATTTGCAATAAACCAATATCTCTTCACCACTCTTCTGTACTTCCCTTAAAAATATAACTTGATATTAAAATGTTTAGTTCTTCCATGAAAGACTGGATTTTGTGATATGGCTATAGCATCCTAGTTATCTACAAATATCGTAGTACCTTCTTCTTGCTTCAGCTACAAATCTGTCATAATTTTCCTTAGCCAAAATGCTTGATTTACAGTAATTGTTACTACTATAAAATCTACTTCAACAGTTGATTGAACCACTATTTGTTGCTTCTTTGAGAACCTTGAGAAGCATCATGAGCCAAAACTGAAATAGTTACTTGAGGTACTTCTCATGTCATCAATGGATCCACCCCAATCGCTATCAAAATGTCCATAGAGTTTGAAGTGTTGACTTTTGTTGAATTCAATGCCAAACGTTAGAGTTCCTTTAAGATACCTAACCACTCTCATAAAAGCCATTATGTGTAACTCACTAGCACAATTTAAAAACCTGGATAAAACACTCACATGAAACAAGATGGCAGGCCTTGTTGCTGTGAGATACATCAAGCATCCAATCAAGCTTCGATATACTCCTTGATCAACTAGTTCAACTTTATCGTCCTTTTTCAGCTTTTCCTTTTGATTCATTAGAGTACCCATGCTCTTGCATTCCTCCATCCTAAATCTTTTTAGGATTTCCGTTTTCTTGATCTCTACTCCTAGAAAATAAGTCATCTCACCAAGATCAGTTATCTCAAAGACTTTCATCATCTCCTTCTTCAATTCTTTAATCAACATAACATTATACAAGTAAATCATTGACGTACATAGAAATAATAATAATGTTAGATCCAACTTTCTTACCATAAGGAGTCGATTCACTTAAGCTTTTTTAAAAGCCTAAGTCTAGCAAATGGTTATCCATTCGGCTGTATCAAGCTCTATGAACTTGCTTTAGTACGTATTTAACTTTCTTTAATAGATAAACAATATCTTTATGTCCTTGTACACTGAACCCTTCTGGCCATTAAGAAAGCATACTTCGCGTCCAGTTGAAAAATCTTCCAACTTTTCTTTGCCGCTATAGCCAAAAGCATTCTAATTGTATCCAATATAGTTCTTGAGTAAAAAGTATCAGAAAAATCTAATCCTTAAACTTGTGCATAGCCTTTCACCATCAACCTAGTTAATTAATCAAAACTTATTAACTCACAAACTCAATTAGGATCCTAGAGTTAGCTCCTCTTCATTTCTTATCTCCCCATTTTTTTCAAGTTCTTATTTAGATTAGAGACATATGTCATAGATTTAATTTAATGACTGAGATTTAATAAATTAAAAATAAGTCTTAATTATGATTAAAATAATTAATTACTTTCATATATTTATTTTTAAAATATTATTTTAATCTCACAATTTTAATTGTACAAGATATCTTTCCTGAATATAAAAAAATATTCTCACTTGCCTTGAGGCTTGAATAAATTTTGTTCTGCATCATTTTTACTTTAATTTTTTGCTACTATTTTTTTCACTCAAATTTAAGCCTAATTTTGGATGTTGGAAAGGAATTTCAATGTTGGAAGAGAAGTCCTCCTGCTTTAAAAAAAATTACAACTAAAATTTAATATAACTTTTTTCCAGTATTTTAAATAATATAACAATCAGATATTTGAACATTTGAGAAACTAAATAATAATATAATTAAAAATAAATTTAATGGCTAGAATTGTGGAATTGCCTTATATTTTGGAGTAAATAAATAAAAGTAATTAATTATTTTAATCATAATTAAGACTTATTTTTAATTTACTAAATCTTAGTCATTAAATTAAATCTATGACATATGTCTCTAATCTAAATAAGAACTTGAAAAAAATGGAGAGATGAGAAATGAAGGGGAGCTAAATCGAGGATCCAAATTGGGTTTGTAAGTTAAGAGGTTTTGATTAATTAAAATTTCAACAAATAAAATATTGTTACATATTAAATAAAAATGCTAATCATTTTTTCTAAAGGGTTTTGTTAAGGGAAAGGGCAAAATAGGGCGCAGAGATGGATGAAAAGGGTATTTTAGAGCCCAAAGATGGAAGAAGGGTATATTTGTACCATTTCCAATACTTGAAGGGTAATTTAGGCCCTTCTCCATAAATAAAATAAACTGCAGAAATTTCTCCCTAGAATCTGAAAGTCATCGTACCGAAAACATCTATCAAACTAGAGTGCGGGGATGCAACCCCAAAATAAAAGAAATAGTCTAAGCCCGAAATAAGTGGGCTACAACCAATAAGAAAGAAACCAAGGCAGCTCGATCGAACAGCTCACCCTTGATATCTTGAAGTGTCTAGCCTACAAGTGAGGTCGTGCGTCAACCGCCGAAAGATTTTCTGTACTCACAAAAAGATAAGCAAGTGCAGTATAAGTACACAACCACCGTGTACTGGTAGGATCATCAACCAGTTCCAAGTGAAACAGTGTATGAAAAGTACAGAAATCAAGTAAGAGTACAGAAAACACATAGGCAAGTCAACAGGTATTCCTAGACTACAAGTCTCTACCTAACTTGTCCCACATGTGAATCACTTCATAGTTATGATCCATAATCCACAACACAAATAGTCATATTCTGCTACATATCTCGGACCAACCCTGGATCCCCTTTAGACAACACCTAAGTGTCAGACAAACCACCCGATCTACACCAAGACCAACTCGTAAAGAACCGTGACAACCCGACCTATCAAGGATCAAAATACGCAACCACAATTCAAGTTCACAACCCGGTTCACTCAAGGAACCATTAAATAAAGATGCAATAATACAATAAAGTAAACCCATACCAGGCGTGGTACCTGAGCCAACCGTTAGTATTATCCCATACTAGGCGTGGTACCCGAGCCAACCATTAGTATATTTTGTACCAATCGTGGTACCTGAGCCAACAGTTAGTATTACCCCATACCAGGCGTGGTGATATAATCATGGTTAGCTTGGAGCACATTAAGAGGGGCTTTTATATATGGATGATAGCTTGGAGCCGGAGGAAGCCATGGAGCAACAAATGCACAAGGTCATGGGCAATCAAGATGCTATTTGGGCAATCAAGAAGGACCCCTGTGGGTTATTTCTAAAATAGTCACTTTTGGACTATTTTTATAATAGACTATTTGTGTAAAGGCAATAACTATAAATAGTTGTCTTAGTCATTTTCATACTTAGATTATTGATGATTGATTTGTCTTGAATAGACTTGATATTTTAGTTACTCTAGGTTAGGGTAGTGATTGGGCTAAATTTCAATTGTTAACTTAGATCGAGTGATTAGGGTGGATTCCCGAATTGCTTGTGTTATCTTTTTTGCTTGATCGATCATCGAGTTATCATCTTGTGGATTCAATTTGGTTTCTCGGGCATTTGATTGAGTTCTCTTCTCCCTTGGTTGATTGTGGATTCAATTAGCCCTTCTTTCTTCTATTCTCATCTCAATTTCTTTTATTTCTCATCTTAATTTTTCCTCTATCTTTATTTTGCGTTGTTGAATTTCATATTTTCGATATCGATTTTAGTCATTCGATTGAGATCGTTATCATCTCAGAGCTTAGGTTTTAAGAGTTGTTCCATCAATTCTTAAGTCCTAGGTTCATAAATTTGAAAATTCAAAAAAAAATCAGTCCAAAAAAATCCAAAAATTCATTTTGATTCGTGTTTTGTTTGAGTTTTCAACACTAGATTCGTATTTCTCTAGTGTTTAGGGGTCTAGATCGGAAATTTGAATTGATTTGGAGGTGTTTTAAAATTTCACCATTGTTGATCTTGAAAAAGTTTGAAGAAGGTGAAGTGGGTTTGTTATTTGAGGTAAAATTGGAGTTTGAAAAGCATTGAAGTTTATTCTCTATAGCAAGGGGAGTCTAAATCTTGAATTTCGTAGAATTTAGAGTGAAAACGAAGAAATTATGAAGATTTGAAATTCACTTGTTCATGGTATTCTTCATAGCTTGAAGATGGAGAAAATGAGTTTATTTTTAGCTTAGAATTGAGGGCTAAAAATTATTGGGGTTTGTTCGTGGTGTTGAAAGTAGCTCGTATTTAAAATTTGGTGAAGATCAGAGTTAAATTGAGTGAGTTATGAATTTTTGAAATTCATCAATGTTCTTGGTGTTTTTCATGTGTTCTTGAAGAAGAAGGAAGCAAAAGGTACATTTGATCCAATTTTACCAAGTCAAAGTTGGTCAAAGGTGTTTGTGGGTCCACAAGTGAAATTCAAAAAAAAAAATTGAAAAAAAAATTGAAATTTTAAAAAAAAATCCACGTGGATGCCATGTCAGCTGCCACATCACCAGTTGACCAGTCAACAACTGCCATGTAGCTGCCAACTCAGCGCCCACGCCCAATCACTGTCACGCACGTGTGTGGCCCAATTTCAGAGACCAAGTGATTTTCAACACTTAGAAAAATTTTGGGGTCCCAAAATTTGAAGCATTCTGTCCAAGTTTGCAAAAGTCAATTTCAACCCCCCAAACTCTTTTCTAATGGTCAGATTTGGTCCTTCGAAACTTTTCTAATTGTCAGATTTGATCCTTCAGAACTTTTCTGATTGTCAAATTTGGTCCATTTCTTCTTCGACACTCTTTTTTCTTCCATTTCTCTACTAATTAACAACTAATTAACATCTTTAATTACTTGTTAACTAGTTTTTAATCATCAAATCATCTCTTTGATTCTTCAAATTAAGCAACATAAGTAACTTTTCTACTTTTGTTACTTAGTTTTCTCTGAGTCAGTTTTTTTTCTTGTGTGTTTCTTTGTGTGCTTTTCTCATTTTATTTCGTAGTTAGTTTCTTGATTGAAGTTCTTTTAGTTTTATTTGAGTCGTCCTTCTTTCAAGAGTCACAAGGATCCATTCCTCCACAAGGATAGATAACCTTGAATTGATTGAGCAAAATTAGTAACAGTATCAATTTGGGAAAGAAACCATAGAAGGTGAGTTGAGAGTTCATATAAAGAGTGGTGTGAGGATTTTATTACTAACTTGTTTGCTAGTTTTGTAGGTATAAAATGAGCTATAAGAAAGTATGTCCTCTATAGCTTCGGATCCTTATGATGATGAAATGGGAGACTATGCTTGTTGCTATAGAGGCTATGAGTATGATGATGATGGGGATTGTGGAGGCTATGATAATAGCTATGATTTTGGGCCATATGGTGATGAGAACTACTACTTTGGAGATGGATGTGAAATGAATGGGGCTTATGGCTCTTATGATGAACATGAAGGAGTAGAAGTATCTTATGATGAAGATGGTGGGGTAGAAGAATCTTGTGATGATTCCTATGATGATGATGAAGAATATGAGGAATCTCACCCTACCTACTATGAGGATGAAGATGACTTGAGGTATAGTTCTTCCTCCCACATACTTTATGAGTCTTGTGATGAGGACACCCATGAAGTTAGAGAATATTCATATGCTTTTTCTTGTGGTACTTATCCTAGTTGAAGTGGGGTGTGTGGGTATGTTGGTACAAGTGAAAGTCATCTAATGAGTAAGAGAAAATGTGCATTCCTTACTTGTAGAACTACTATGTCTCATGCTTCTTATCCTAATTTCAATGTGTCTTGTTCTCAATATGGAAATGGTGTTGAAAGTAGGATGGAAGGATTAATAGGACATAAAAGTAGAGTAAAATCAAATGAGCCCCTTCTGGTGAGGGATCTTGAATATTTAAGAACTAAAGAATTAGGAGATGCCATACAAAGAGAAGTTGACAAGATCATCTGATGGGTTGCCAATCTTAAGCCCGAGAAGTTACAAAAGATGTTGAAGAAAGCCACTCTTCGTGAAGATGAACCTAATGAGTTGCCATTGGGAGAAAGGCAAGCTACTCCTTGTGATGCTAGCACTAAGGAGTTGAACATGGAAGTCAAAACATCCACACCTTGTGCATCAAAGTGGAAGTTTGAAGTGAAGGGATCATCTAACCCTTCACAAGGTATACTTGGCACTTGTCCGAACTCCAATGAAATTGAGAGACAAAAGATTGAGAGGAGTAAGGGTATGATATGTGACAACTCTAGAGTGAAAAAAGAGAGGTTGTGTGGAGTGATGTGAGAGGGTTGTCACAACCTTATACTAATTTTTGTAACCTCTCTTCTTTTTCTAGTTGCTTGATTCTTGTGTAGGTATACTTGGAAGCAAGCCTAGTGAGGCACCTCAAGCAATGAAGAATCATGAGGTGCTAGAAATATTCCCAAAGTAGCAAATGTGTGCCAATGTTGAAAAACAAGATGAATGCAATTTCTCCTATGAGCTACAAGGTAACAAAGCTAAATCTTACACTTTGTCAAAAGTAGAATATCCTTGTGTGGTTAGTAGCCAATTGAGTGTAAGTGATGGCTTATATATGTGTGGGATTAAAGAGCCTTTACCTTGTGATGATCTTGATGACACTTTGTTGCATGATGATGATGCCACTGTTGTGAGTGCCCAAACACTAGTTGATCCTATAGATGACTTGATTGATTCTTCTAGTAAGATCGATTTGAGTCCATATAGTGTTAGCACTTGTGACTTGAGTGAAAATATATTGTCATGTAATAAGGGTAGTCAAATGCTAGTTGGCTATAATGGTGGTTATCTTGTGTGTGATTCTTTTGATCTTGATATGCTACCAACTAGTGTTTATTGTGGTATTGACCAACTTGCTTGTAATGATGACCTACTAATTGAGGAGTTGTGTGATGTGATAAATGAACCTCAATTTAGTAATGGTAATGATATAGTTGGTCATGTAGTTATTCATGTAGGATCTTTAATTAGAGGTGATGATTCCTTGGGTGTTGATTCCATTTCTAATTCTTGTCATGAGGATCTTGAGGTGGAGTATAAACTTAGGGATAACCCCTTATTCATTGATGACATAACTAATGTGAATGATGAAGATAGTGGTGTATCTTATAATGTTGAAAGTGTAGCCACCCTTCAAGGCTACCAATTGTTTAAAAATCCACTATGGTATGATGACACACTTTTCAAAGACGAAACTCTCTCCGTGAAAGATGATAGTACTTCTATTGGAGGGGTTAGTGGTCAAAATAAAAAGGGTGTATGTTCTCCAATGATCCCTTTATTCTTGTATGACCCCATTCTTGATCAAGGCCTTAATGCTTGTAGATCAAAGGATGATTCTATATATGGGCACATCTTGGATGAAGTTCATTTAAGTAACAACTTTCTCTACTACCTCTTTGCATATGATGATGTCTATATTTGTATGGGATTTGTTTTATATAGAGTTAGGGGTTTCTTGGGTTGGTCCATTTGCCTATGTGACCAAACTAGGTGGGTCTTTCATATCTTTGACCCTGGTAAACCCTCATGGGTGTTTTGAACCCTCTTTATTCCATGATATTTCTCATAGTATGATCCTTTGTATATTGTACAAAGCATTGATCTTCTTTGACATAAAGGATAGTTGGTTGTATTTCAAATGTGTGCCTCCTTGGCATGATGATATTGGTAACCCTTATACTATGAGGATATGTTTGTTGTTTGTCCTTCTCATGTTTTTGCAAAGTTCGTATTCGAGGACGAATCCTTTTGAAGAAGGGGAGGATGATACAATCATGGTTAGCTTGGAGCACATTAGGAGGGGCTTTTATATATGTATGATAGCTTGAAGCCGGAGGAAGTCATGGAGCAACAAATGCACAAGGTCATGGGCGATCAAGATGCCATTTGGGCAATCAAGAAGGGCCCTTGTGGGTTATTTCCAAAATAGTCACTTTTGGGCTATTTTTGTAATAGGCTATTTGTGTAAAGGCAATAACTATAAATAGTTGACTTAGTCATTTTCATACTTAGATTGTTGATGATTGAATTGTCTTGAATAGACTTGATATTTTAGTTACTCTAGGTTAGAGTAGTAATTGGGTTAAATTTCAATTGTTAACTTAGATCGAGTGATTAGGGTGGATTCCCGAATTGCTTGTGTTATCTTCTTCGCTTGATCGATCATCAAGTTATCATCTTGTGGATTCAATTTGGTTTCTCGGGCATTTGATTGAGTTCTCTTCTCCCATGGTTGATTGTGGATTCAATTAGCCCTTCTTTCTTCTATTCTCATCTCAATTTCTTCTATTTCTCATCTTAATTTCTCCTCTATCTTTATTTTGCATTGTTGAATTTCATATTTTTGATATCGGTTTTAGTCATTCGATTGAGATCGTTATCACATGGTACCCAAGCCAACCAAAGTCAAACAATCCACAGTCACAAAAATGAACAATCAACTTGTAAAACCAACAAGCACAATACAACGTTCAATTTCCCAGGCTGCTAACAAGACTATTAGACACTTCTAATCATTCCCTAAGCAATTCATTTCATACAATTACTTAGATAAGAGTACATAAACACACACAGCATACAAGAAGCAAACCATCACCTACCTCAAAATGATCCAAAGCTCTACTCAACCGAAGCTTTCCCGTTTCCCAAAGTTCTTGCTGGTTCTTGGTCTAAAACAACACACAATAACCAAGAATCAATCTTTATGGCCTAAATTTCACCCGGATTACGCAAAATCCTAAACTTCAGGCCACTCATGATCATTCCACCCTTTTTCCCGGGCTTTCCTGCCATTAATTCGCCTAGTTCTATCATTTTTACGGATAAATTAGGAAATTAAGGTCACATGATCATAAAACAGTAAATTTAGTAACACCCAAGAACTTCTACACATAGAATCCCCCTTTTTCCCGGGATTCTACCCTCCCTAAGTCATTCCAAACCTTTCCCCAAGTCCACTCCTAGCAATCCTACCACATAGGAAAAGTATTACAGAGTTCGAGGAGTAGAAACCTTACCTTAGGGAAGAAAAACGATGAAAAATGGAGGAAAAACATCTGAAATTGCCCTAGCCCTTCTCCCAAATGAACTTGTGAAAACTGAATATTTTTAGGGATGTTTCTGCATTAAATCACGTCAGGCTTATCTATAGCGTTCCGCTCTGCTATAGCGGTACTGCCATAGCAGAGTCAACCGCTATGACGGAGGTTGACCAACTTGACTTCTGCTGTAGCGGTAATTTTTCCACTATACCGGAGGTCGCTGTGGCAGTGTCAACCGCTGTAGTGGTTGACACGGGACAGAAAGTCGTAAAATCTCCAAAACTAGTCCATCTTACAACACACTTATTTTCCTGATGTCCCAAAACAACCCCTTCACATCAACCTCGATTTTGGGACTTCTACTTACCCAAATTCGATTTCGAAAAGTCCCCTGGACTCCTTTATGTGTTAAAACATGTCTAGAACTCCGGCTCAGTAGAGTCTAGTAATAGTATGAAAACCAGTGATAAAATCATCCTTTTACCTCTTTTACCCCCAAGAAGATCCACGAAAATCAGTTCTAAACATTTTTATAACCATTTTTACCAAAAATGGGCCCCCGGGGCCATGCAAGGTTTAGAAAACTATTTCTAGTGGGTCCGCAGCCAAAACAGTAGTAAAACATGTAGTAAATCTCATTACATGGATGATAATTATATGCCAAATGCAAACAGTGGCCCAATGGGTCATAATTAACCTATCGGCCCTACTCAGGCTCCAATCGCTCTACAGTACAGATAACCAGCTCTACAATCGAGTAACAATGTCCAGGACTCACGGACATTCCCAAGTAACCCACAATCTACGGTCCAGAATTAAATACAAGGCTACACAGGACCACAATGGTGATACTACCAGCTACCACCAATACTACAACTATAGGAGCAAAAATAAGATGGATATGAAAAAGCGGACAAGGTCTGGGGTGCCAAACTAATAAAACCCAACCCAAGGATGCTAATTAAACAATTATAGCCTATATACGCAAAGCCTAATTTGGAGAAAATCCTAACATACCTGTCGTCTGACGATGAGCTGCTAAAACGACGATGTCTAAGCTCGAACTACTCCGAGAAGCTCCGAACAGTAGTCAAACTACCAAAAATATAGTCTACGCATTTAAAAAAGCCAAGGATACCTATAATGCTAAAAGTATAGCCGGGTCAAAATTTAGGTCAAACGCGAGCCTGCGGGACCCATAACTAAAAATTGGAAACAAAAAAGCGCATAACGACCACAACACTATCGTGAGTGCATGCTCCAAAATTGAGCAAATTTGGCCAAAAACAAAGGCTCAAAATAGCCCGCCAACTAAAGAATTTAAGAGGGAATTTAAGGAAGAAAGCTGCAATTAAAGGGGGAATTTGCTTACCACAAGGGGAGGAAGTAAGTCTATGGAATGAATTCCACGAAACCATGATCATGCAACCCCAATTGAGAAACAACAACCAATAAGGAACCCCAAGCTTGAGAAATGCAACAATGGAGATTAGCCATGGAGAACGAGCATTTGGGGAAGAAGATGACTTACCAAAACAAAGAGGGGGCAAGATTATTGCTAATAATGGATCCCCAAGGCCAAGAACTGATTTGGGACCAAATTATGGAGCGGTAAAATGATTTTAGAGAGAGAACCAAGGTGCAAATGCCTGGAAATTTGGAAAAGAGGCAATTTATAGGGCTTGGCACAGGATGACGCCATTGGCGCTGGCCAGGCGTTGTTGGCGCTGAAGGCAGGCATGCGCGCGTGCTATTGTGATAATTGGGCGCCATTGGCACTGGTGGGCAGGCGGAGGCCTAGGCGCTATAAGCGCTGGCAGTGCGCCATCGACGCTGAAGTCAGGCACAGGCTAGCGCGATCGTGCTGCCTGGGCGCTATTGGCGCTGAAGGCCTGCCTGCTGCAGAAAACCAGCTAACATCAAAACGTCCACAAGGTGTTCCGGGATTAATTAGAACTCTATACTCAAACACCAAATATGCTATTAGCGTGGAAACGACATTTCGGACTCAAGGGAATCAATAAGACTTCCATACGAGGTCGTTTTGGAGGAATGTTGACCCAAGTCAACACTAGCTAAGAACAACTGAACACCCTAAATGAGCCCGGCTCACCCGGGACCAAAACAAACAACCTACCTAACCCAAACTCGACATTCGGAGCTGAAGAAATCATCAGATTTTGAATCTGATGCTCCAATCATCGAAAGTTGGCCAAAGTCACACTTCTAACTCTAATTGGCCAGAAAAATAAAAAGCAACACAAAACAACACCGAAAGTTCTCAGACCCCGACTAAAGGTCCAACTAGATCAAACTCCTGGTTCTAGAGCGAACGAAACTATCGAAATTTAATTCCAAACATGTTAGCTAAGAATGTTGACTAAAGTCAATGATTTCCTAAGTTAAAGCTCTAAAGTATGGAAACAACCATAAATACCAAACGAACGGATTGGGCACCGAACCACTGGTCCCAGCAAATCATAAATGACTTGTGGTCGTAAGGGCCGTACAAAAAAAGCATAAATGCGGGAATGACCATAAGGGTCATTACATCATATACTACTAAAAAGGACTTTCGTCCTTGAAAGTCAAGAATAAGGGAGTACCTGAAGGCTCAAACAATTGCGGATACTGAGCCCGTATCTCTCTCTCGGTCTCCCAGGTAGCCTCCTCGACTGGACGGTGCCTCCACTGAACCTTAACTATCGGAATCTCTTGAGACCTCAATCTCCTGAAATCTCTGGCTAGAATAGCAATCGGATCCTCAACAAAAGCCAAACTCTCATCTAACTATACTTAATCCCACTGCAACACATGTGACTCATCCAGAACATGCCGCCGATAAATGGAAAAATGGGTGCATACTTGAAAACATCAGAGGCAAAGCTAACATATAAGCGATGCTACCAACCCTCTAGAGAATCTCAAATGGCCCAATGTACTTGGGGCTAAGCTTGCCCCATCTACCAAATCTCATCATGCCCTTCATGGGCGATACACGGAGAAACACCAAGTCATTAACACTAAACTCCAAGGCACGAAGTCTACGATCTGCGTAGCTCTTCTGCCTACTCTGAGCTGCACAAAACCTATCCTGGATCACCAGACTCTATCTAAGGAATCACAAAGCAAGTCTGTACTCTATGGTCTAGACTCCAAACCATCAAACCAACCTATTGGCGATCTGCCACACCTACCATACAACGCCTCGAAAGGTGCCATGCCAATGCTTGAATGAAAGTTGTTATTATAAGAAAACTCTACCAATGGCACAAACCGATCCCACGAACCTCCAAAGTCAAGAACACTGGCCCATAACATGTCCTTCAGGACCTGAATAATTCTCTTGGACTAGCCATCTGTCTGAGGGTGAAATGTGGAAATAAGCTGAACCTCTTTACCCAAGTCTCGCTGAATGGCTCTCCAAAACTGATATGTGAACTGAGTGTCACGGTCTGAAATGATAGAAGCTGGGACCCTATGCAAATGAACAATCTCATATAGGTAAATCTGAGCCAACCTCTCTGCATTGTAAGTAGAATGGACTAACAAGAAATGCGCTGACTTATTCAGCCTATCAACAATAACCCAAATGGAATCAAACCCTCGAGAAGTGTGTGGCAACCGAACTATGAAGTCCATAGTAATCCCTTCCCACTTCCACTCAAGAATAGGAAGTCGTTGCATCAATCCATCAGGTCTCATGTGCTCAAACTTAACCTGCTGTCAGTTCAAGCACCTACATACAAACTCCTCTATGTCCCGCTTTATACCACTCCACTAGTAAAGCTGTCTCAAGTCTCTATACATCTTCGATGTGCCATTTTGGATGGAATATCTAGAATAATATGCCTCATGGAGAATTAACTGAATCATATCACCAACTCTCAGAACATAAAGATGACTATCAAACCTCAGAACACCATCTGAATCTATAGTAGCCCAGCTGGCCTCACCTAGAACAACCTATTTACGAATGTTACACAATCGTTGATCCTCAAACTGGTGACTCTGAATCTGATCAACCAAAGTAGAATAGACCTTAACACTAGCAAGAACTCTGCTAGAATATGCCATGTCAAGCCTAACCAAACGGTTAGCCAAGGACTGGATGTCCAAGGCCAATGGCCGCTCTGAAACTGAAAGTTAAGCTAGGCTGCCCATACTCACCATCTTCAGACTCAAGGCATTTGCTACCATATTTTTCTTGATCGGATGATACAAAATAGTGAAATCATCATCCTTCAGTAACTCAATCCATCTTCACTGCCTAGTGATAACGCCCAAACTACACCTCAAATTACGAAGCGTAAGCGGTCGTCGTCAAATATAGAACCCAACAAAGGTTGGGGTCGATCCCACAGGGAATAAGGTGCAAATTAGGTCGTTCGTGAATTAGATGACTAGTAGTCAATAGTTTTCGGTAAATAAGGGGGGTTTGTGTGATCAATTTGTGAACAAAAACAAATAATAATGTACGAGTGAAAATCAATATGAGAGAGAACTAGGGAAGTGTTCACCATGGCGTCGTAACAATTTTGACTCAAGGCTTAACCGGGTTCTTTCTATATGCATGTCACGATGTGATTGAATTCATGGTATCGTCTAAACGTTTCTCAACCAAATAGACGAATTTCCCTTTCAATTCTTTCGAACTTGAAAAGGTGAGCTTTTATATTTCAATCCTAAACATCAAGTAGATTAATCTAGTTACAACATTAATCATAAGACGAGAGTTAGTAGTCTCGAATCCTCGTTATTAACCAAATTTCCCGGTTTTAATTTCTTTACTCAAGCAAATTAAACCTAGGCATGTTCTAATGTTTGCAACAACTAGAAAATGTGAAGAATGAATGATTAACAACGTGACAATCATAAATATTGAACCCGGCGCTACCCGGAATCTATATCGCTACTTTAGCCATGGCTCCCACAACCCTAGTTGTGGGAAGTTAGTTAATCATGCTTTGATGGAAAGAAAAGAAATTCATATTCATAATAAAGAAAAGAGATTCTTACAATATAATGAAAACAAGCTTCAATTATCCAAGAACAAGAAAACCAATATCCCAAGAACGATCAAGAACAAGATGATCAAGAAGAAAAACGTGATTGTGTAGTATTTTCCTCTCAAATTCTTGCTCAAAAAATATCCTAGAACTATTGGGTAATGAATTGGTAATGAATAATTAAAATAAATCTAACATAGGGTATTTATAGGAGTCCAGGAAATAAACCCAAAAACGTTCAGAATCCGCGTCGCGTACTGCCTCAACTTGACGGTTTGGGCTGACGGACCGTCACCAGCTTGACGGACCATCACGGTGGCCGTCACCACTAGGCAGTGGTGCTGCCTCAAGTTGACGGCCAGGCTGACGGACCGTCACCTTGGTGACTGGCCGTCACTCTTATCCAGAACGTCGTTTTGCTCGTATTTCCTTCCGTTTCTATGTTTGTCTCTCTTTCCTGAAAACATAACATAAAACATCAAAAACGACGACGGTTGCTTAAAAACTTACGATTGTTCTTAGTTTAGAGGCGTCAAATGTGCCGTAGAATGGCGGCACATCAACACCCTCAACTTAAACGTTCGCTTGTCCTCAAGCAACATGACATAAAAGAAAACAATAAGACGACTCAACTAAGAAAACAAACTCGTGTCTCTAGCAACTCATGGTCATGCAATTTTAAATCAAGCTCCCTAGTAGCACACAAATGTATGAAACGTTAACTTGCAAGGATCCAAACATGTCATTCCGATATGATAGAATATTATGCATACACACGCACAGCTATCCTAACAGTCAATAGACAATACAAAAATCTTGGTGCCCTCACCATAAAGAAGTCCCACACACAAGATTCAGGACTAGGTAAGGCGTTCACACTCACAAACGATTTCAAACAATGCACATGCGATGCCATAGGCTTGCCCTTACTATTCTATTTCAGTTTTTCAGAAAGCCGCTCAGGATCACTACAGGACTTGTACAGGCTTGTAATGAGGCTTTGGGTGTGGGTAGGATACGTTTGGGGAATAGTGACTAAACCCTCCTTGGAATCACCAACCTACTATTTCCACATAACTTCACTTTGTCCATCCTTATTCACCTCTTTATTCCCTTCTTTCTAGCTACACGTGCGTCCTTTTTATTTTGACACTTCTTTTTATTTCTTTTTCGTTTTTTTCATCTCTTTTTTTTTTCGTTTCTTTATCTTTCTTTTCTTAGACACACCCCCGGAATTTTCATTCTATCCACACCCAATCTTATCCATCCTATTTTTCTTATCATTTACCTCTATAGTAGCCACCCTCAACTTAGGCTGATTGCCTGAGTTGAGGTGCACGATGTCCAAGGAAGGACCAGGGCCAAAACAGGGATTCAAAGTTAAACAGGAACGGTGACAGGTTATTGAACGAACAGGGTCAATTATGGCTCAAACAGGTATCAAAGGGATTATTTACATTTGGACGGTCTTATAGGCTAAGTGGACTGCACACAAAAAGGGCCTGTGATCCTTTCCTAAGCAACCAACTTCAAACTTAACAAACTAGACCGGGCAAGTTCTAGATGCATGCACAGAGTAAGAATTTATAACAATACGCTCACACACACTTGGCACCAAGAAACCATACCACTACCAACTATCAAAACAACAGCTCGGCTTAAGCATACTTATTCCAATCATAACCACACAATGACATCCAAGGATCCAGACAGTCAATCGTTTCAAACATAAGTACAAAATCAACTTTTTCAGAGGGGGCTCCTTTTAGTTCATTTTTCAAAAAAACGCCATGCTTGCTATAGACACTAGAAAACAACTAAAAATTTAAACGACAACCTAAACATGCCGGTTCTACTAGATAGCACACCGGAGAGAAAAGAAACACGGCAACAAAAACCCTCGGTGGTGAAAGACTCACAGGTATCCCAACACCCTCAACTTAGACTCATGCATTGTCCCCAATGCATACATGTGACAGCTAATACTGTGAGAAAAAGGAATACCTGTGAAGCCCATAGGACTCAGTGTCTGGCATGATGTTGGAGACCGCCAGGGTCTCCAAAGCAGGCAAAATCGATGGAATAGGTACCGGCTACCCCATCCCGTTGAGCTCCAACTTCTTCTTTTATCGATTCCGCAGCTAGTCGCGGCAACTTCTTTACTCTTTCTTTGCTGGTTTTCTTGCGGTGTTTTCTCTTCCTTGATTTGTTTTCACCGCAGTCCTCTACATACTTCCCTTTTTGCGATCGCAACCTCATTCTCGTCACAGCTAGGGTCTCAACAGGACCCTTCTCCTCAATATGCAACTCCGCAGGGGCTTCATCAACCATATCTATAACCGCGACCACTCTCATGTCCCTTGGTTGCTTCATCAACTTACACGCATCAAACTTGACCAATTCATTGTTTAATCTGAACGTCAGTTCATTTCTTTCCATGTCGACCAATACTCTTGCAGTGGCTAACAATGGTCGTCCCAAGATTATGGAAACCTCAAAGTCCACTTCGCAATCTAAGATCACAAAGTCGGCCAGGAATATAAACTTACCAACCTTGACCAGCACATCAGACAATATTCCCACCGGTCGCTTTACTGAACGGTCAGCCATTAGCACCATCATGGTAGTTGGTTTGGGCGCTCCCAAACCCAATTGTTTGTATATTGCTAGTGGCATCAAGTTGATGCTAGCACCAAGATCACATAAGGCTTTTTCAAAGTTGAATTTCCCAATAGTACAGGGAACAGTAAAAGCACCTGGATCTTCCTTCTTTTCCACTAACGATCTTGAAGAAATAGCACTGCAGTGGTGGAGGTTATCTTCTGGTTCAAAGCTCACTGACCTCTTCTTGGTAATCAAGTCCTTCATGAACTTTGCATATCCGGGCATTTGTTCAAGAGCGTCCACCAGAGGGATGTTGACTGATATATGCTTTAGCATGGTCATGAAGTTCAGGAACTTGCTATCGTCCACTTTCTTCTTCAAGCACTGTGGGAAAGGGGGTGGTGGCCGAGGCATCATAGTTGGAAGCTTTTTAACTTTCTTGCTTTTCTCCGTGAGCCCTTGCGTAGCATCCTCCGCCACATTGTCATCCGCAACATCACCTTGAGTCTGAATTACCGGATGTGATTCCGGTAAAGTTTTACCGCTTCTTGTAGTGATCGCCATACAGCTCCCATCCTTCCTCAGATTTTGAACGGTGTCACTCGGCAAGGTACCTGTCCTCCTTTGATTTAGAGATGCCGAGATTTGATCCACTTGTTGTTCCAATTGCTTGATCAAGGTGGGATGTGAATCCACTACCTGACTCATTGTTGATAATTCAGTTCTCATCTCCTTTACCGCGGATTCGGTCGATTCCACTTTTAGCAGCATCTTAGCCATCATGTTCTCTAGTTTGGACGTCCCTGTTTCGGTGTTAGCTCTTTCCCGGTTACCAGGTGGTACATACAACCCACCTCTATCAGTGTTATTCTTCCAGTTTCCCTGATCACGGTCTCTGTAGCCAGCTTTTTCATAGTAGTTGTCCTTCTGATAGTTCCGACCTTGGTTTCCTTGGCCGTTGGCCTGGAAACCACCCAAATAATTCGCCTCCTCATCAGATTCAAACCCTGCTGCTCTACCTTGGGAACCCACAACTTTCACCTTTTCGATACCTCCTGACAACAAATGCTTTGTCAGTAGGTCCATTTGCGTCTTCAGATGGGCCATGTCTTAGTCCCGCTCTTCCTCCTTCATGCGCTGCTCTGCTGACATACCAACTGCATAAGTGCTAGCTGCTACCTCTGGATCACGTGTATGCCATGCCCTGTTGGTTTTGGTGAGCCTGTCCAAAATAGTTGTGGCATCGGCAAAAGTGAGACCCATAAACGCTCCACCTGCTGCATTATCCAATGTTGGCTTGGTAGCCGAATTTAGTGCCCTGTAGAATGTCTGCATCAAAAAATTATCGTTCAACTGATGGTTCGGGCATTGTGTCAGCTTCTTCTTGAACCGCAACCAAGTCTCATGTAATGCCTCATGGGGTTGTTGTCTGAAGTTGCTAATTTCATCCCTCAACTGTACCATCCTAGAGGGAGGAAAGAACCTTTCTAGGAAAGCTCCTTTCAACTCTCCCCAGGTTGTGATAGAGTTGGGGGTTAGCTCTGTCAACCATAACGCTGCCTCATCAGACAGAGACAATGGAAATAACCTGAGCCTGATCGCTGTCTGACTTACTCCAGGCAATTCGAACGACTTGCAGATACCCATAAAATTCATCAGGTGCCGGTTTGGATCGTCACCAGCAACACCACGGAACACTCCTCTCAAATTCAACAGCTGAATCATTGTGCTAGTGATGTTGAACTTGGCCCCGGCTGCTAGCGGGGGAAACGCAATAGCGCCTGTGGCACCAACTCCATCTAAGTCGACCTCCTAATCATTCAACTCAATGTCGACCTCAAGACCACCAGCATTCAAACGTTGTTGGGCTTGCTGAGCTGCGGCGAGTCTCGTTGCCTCTTGTTGTTGCTCATTCATGTTTTGCCTTATCGTTCTTGCAAGCTCGGGGTCGTAGGGTAATATTGGTTCAACCGAGCCTCGGGTACTTGGCATGCACAACTATGTAACCTGTAAAATCAAAAACAACAAATAAAAATAAAAGCAGGAAATATGACTAAGAGTCAAATAAACACACCAAACTTAATAAACAACCGTATTCCCTGGCAACGGCGCCAAAATTTGATAACGCCCAAACTACACCTCAAATTACGAAGCGTAAGCGGTCGTCGTCAAATATAGAACCCAACAGAGGTTGGGGTCGATCCCACAGGGAATAAGGTGCAAATTAGGTCGTTCGTGAATTAGATGACTAGTAGTCAATAGTTTCCGGTAAATAGGGGGGTTGTGTGATCAATTTGTGAACAAAAACAAATAATAATGTACGAGTGAAAATCAATATGAGAGAGAACTAGGGAAGTGTTCACCATGGCGTCGTAACAATTTTGACTCAATGCTTAACCGGGTTCTTTCTATATGCATGTCACGATGTGATTGAATTCATGGTATCGTCTAAACGTTTCTCAACCAAATAGACGAATTTCCCTTTCAATTCTTTCGAACTTGAAAAGGTGAGCTTTTATATTTCAATCCTAAACATCCAGTAGATTAATCTAGTTACAGCATTAATCATAAGACGAGAGTTAGTAGTCTCGAATCCTCGTTATTAACCAAATTTCCCGATTTTAATTTCTTTACTCAAGCAAATTAAACCTAGGCATGTTCTAATGTTTGCAACCACTAGAAAACGTGAAGAATGAATGATTAACAACGTGACAATCATAAATATTGAACCCGACGCTACCCGGAATCTATATCGCTACTTTAGCCATGGCTCCCACAACCTTAGTTGTGGGAAGTTAGTTAATCATGCTTTGATGGAAAGAAAAGAAATTCATATTCATAATAAAGAAAAGAGATTCTTACAATATAATGAAAACAAGCTTCAATTATCCAAGAACAAGAAAACCAAGATCCCAAGAACGATCAAGAACAAGATGATCAAGAAGAAAAACGTGATTGTGTAGTGTTTTCCTCTCAAATTCTTGCTCAAAAAATATCCTAGAACTATTGGGTAATGAATTGGTAATGAATAATTAAAATAAACCTAACATAGGGTATTTATAGGAGTCCAGGAAATAAACCTAAAAACGTTCAGAATCCGCGTCGCGTACTGCCTCAACTTGACGGTTTGGGCTGACGGACCGTCACCAGCTTGACGGACCATCACGGTGGCCGTCACCACTAGGCAGTGGTGCTGCCTCAAGTTGACGGCCAGGCTGACGGACCGTCACCTTGGTGACTGGCCGTCACTCAGGCCGTCACTCTTATCCAGAACGTCGTTTTGCTCGTATTTCCTTCCGTTTCTATGTTTGTCTCTCTTTCCTGAAAACATAACATAAAACATCAAAAACGACGACGGTTGCTTGAAAACTTACAATTGTTCTTAGTTTAGAGGCGTCAAATATGCCGTAGAATGGCGGCACATCACCTAGAGTTAAGTTTCCGCTGACTCGTGATATACTAAAGACTACGGTGATCGGTGAACATCTCATAGTGAATCCCATATAAGGAATGCCTCTAAATCTTGAGCGCAAAACTACTGCCGCTAACTCTAGGTCATAAGTGGGGTAGTTGCGCTCGTAAACCTTCAGCTGTCTCAATGCATAAGCTATCACTCGACCCTTCTGCATCCATACACAACCAAGACCAACCCCTGAAGCATCACAATATACTGAGAAACTCTGACCCTCAACTGGCAAAGTCAACACTGGAGCTGAAGTCAACAAGGCCTTAAGCCTCTAAAAGCTATCCTCGCACTGATCTTCCTAGCCAGCCTAGTCAAAGGTGTTTCTATGGAAGAAAACCCCCTGACGAACCTCATGTAGTACCCTGCTAACCCAACAAAGTTATGCACCTCGATAGGAGTAGTGGGTCTCGACAAATTATGAACTATTGATATCATCCCCCCGTCCACTCTAATCCTATCCTTAGATACCACGTGTCTTAGGAATGCTACTGACTCAAGGCAAAACTCGCACTTTGAGAACTTGGCATAAAGCCGATGATCTCTCAAATTCTGAAGTACTTGCCTCAAGTGTTGCTCATGCTCATATCTACTCCGCGAGTATATCAGGATGTCATCAATGAATACTATCATGAACGAGTCTAAATACAGGCTGAGCACCCTGTGAATCAAGTCCATGAAAGTTGTGGGGGCATTAGTCAACCCAAAAGACATCACCAGGAACATATAGTGGCCATAACGTGTCCTAAATGTTGTCTTAGGGATGTCCTCCACCCTAATCCTCAACTGGTGGTAGCCTGACCTCAAATCTATCTTCGAAAACACGGCTGAACCCTGAAGCTGATCAAACAAGTCATCTATGCGCGGCATCGGATACTTATTCTTTACAGTCACCTTATTCAGCTGCCTATAATCAATACACATCCACATCGACCCATCTTTCTTCTTCACAAATAGAACAAGAGCACCCCAAGGTGACACACTCGGCCTAATGAAACCCTTAGCTAAAGAGTCCTGGAGCTGATCCTTAAGCTCCCACAACTCAGCTGGAGCCATATGATAAGGAGTGATATAAATGGGCCTGGTTCCCGGCTCTAACTTAAGAGCAAAGTCAATATCTCCCTCAGGTGAAGGCCTAGAAGGTCAGTCAGAAACACATCTAGAAAATCTCTAACCACAGGAACTGACTCAGAGGAAGAAGTGTCGGCACTAGCATCTCGGACATATTCTAGGTAAGCCAAACACCCACGAGAAATCAACTTCCTAGCTTAGAGATAAGAAATGATCCCAAATGGTGCGCGGCTAACAGAACCCTGCTACATAACTGGGAATACACCGGCATGGCTATGATTAATGTTCTTGTCATAGCAATCCAAAACTTCTCGATGAGGGGATAACCAGTCCATGCCCAGAATTACATCAAAATCTAGCATATCTAAAATCATCAAGTCACCCCAAGTCTCCAAATCACCAACAATAATCATACAGGATCTCACAACATGATCTACTACTAAAGAATCACCTACTGGGGTTGAAAAAGATACAGGTACAGATAATGGCTCACTAGCCAACCCCAAACAAGGAATAAAGTAGGCAGAAACATACGAGCAAGTAGATCCAGGTTTAAATAAAGCCAAAGCTGACTGGCGGCATACAAAAATTGTACATGTGATCATAGCATCCGAGGCCTCTACCTTTGATCTCCCAGGGACCGAATAAAACTGATGCCGACCTCCACCGGACCGATCTCCATCCCTGCCATATGGGGAACTACCTCTACCCTAACCACCACATCCTCTAGCTGGTGGCTGAACTACTCTAATAGGCTGAGACGGCTGAGCGACTGGTTGAACTGTACCCCACTGGGGGTAATCTCTAGCATAGTGACCAATGACTACGCACTCATAATAAGACCCTGATGGCCCACCCTGTCAGGATGAACCAGTTGCACCGGTGTGACCACCACGGCCTGATGCCCCAGAAGCTGAACCCCTCGAAGTCTGACCACGGTATCCCTACTGACTACTCTGACCCTGCTCAAACTGAGACCCACCAGAAGCCTGAACATACCGACTAGACTGACCCTGGTACTGCTGTGGCTAATACCCTCGGCCCTACTGGCCTGAACCTCCACCACTGTAATAGAAACCACTGTAGCTTCCCTAATGATGTGGCCTCTTATCTCTGGCCCTCGGATCATGACAGTGTAAATCCTCCATAGTGCGAACATGATCCACTAGAGCCTGGAAAGATCGTCCGCTGGCAACTAACACCTCATCTATTTGTCTGAACTCTAATCTCAACCCCCAAACAAATTTATAGACTTTGTTGGGCTCGGTAGGGATAATCATGGCCCCAAAGGGAGCAAGATGGTGAAATCAAGTCTCGTACTCAGATACGGTCATAGACCCCTACATAAGTCTAGTGAACTGCTCCCTACGATGCTCCCTATCACTTTGTGGCAAGAACTTGGCCATAAAGGCCTCAT
Organism: Jaltomata sinuosa; assembly: GCA_003996215.1. Taxonomy (NCBI): domain Eukaryota; kingdom Viridiplantae; phylum Streptophyta; class Magnoliopsida; order Solanales; family Solanaceae; genus Jaltomata; species Jaltomata sinuosa. Next base: position 249,234 of record QJPP01003041.1, read on the forward strand.
AGAACTCTGACCAAGATAACGGAGGAGACGAAGATGGTCTGCAAGCTACCTATGCCCTCCACCATAGCTTAGTTGGGCCCTCCAACTGATAAATAGTATACCCAACTCCCTGAGTATCAAGTAAACCCAAATGATGTAGCATCTCCTCACAAGTAGTAATAAAATCATGCGGATCCTGACCAGAGTACCATAAAACCTAAGGGGCACCAATCTCATAAATTGGCACAGAGCCTTCTACTCCATCTTTGTCATCACTGGGCGAGGAGCAAGAGGCTGTGCAGCAGAAGGTACCGGAAGGACCTTAGCACAGGGAGCCCCAGTAGCCGACTGCACTCCTTAACTTTGAACACCAAGGGCTGCCCCCTGAATGGATGTTTGTGCCACATCTGAAGGCTGACCCTCAATCATACCAACAATTGAAGAAGTAAACCCCGAATATCTGACGATGGAGCTGGGGCTAAAGCTAGTACAGATGCTGGTGCTGGCACTGGTGGTACTTGGGTTGTCCCCTTGTCAACAGGCTACAACTCTGGGGCTAACTCGGTCTCAATCTCAACCCTAGGAGCTCTAGGTGGTGCCGCTGCTCAGGCACGTCCCTGACCTCTACCTCTACGACCTCCCTGGCCCCTAGTTAGAGTCGAGTGTGCTGGGGTCGAAGGCTCACCCTCGCTCACTGCCGAAGACCTCGTACGAACTATCTGCATAAGAGTGAACTAGAACAAGTGAGTTTCTAGGAAACCATCTAGGATAAGACGCACAATATGGAAGCAAGAAAAGAGTCATGTTTCCTAATATACCACTGTAGCCTCCCGAAGATTGAGTACGGATGTCTTTGCCCCGATCTGCAGGACTCTACTGGACATTGGCTCTTATAACGATGACACTGGTGAATGTAGGCTCTGATACCAAGCCGTCACGACCCAAATTCTCAGTCATGAAGGCACCTAAAACCCCCCTGTAGGTGAACTAATCCCCATAGTCTGGAATGGTTAGTAATGGGCTACTATCTAACAAGCATGCGGAAGAATGATAAATAAGCAGAAGCAAGGGAAATAAATAAATAAATAGGCAACAAGAATATATAAAAGAAGAAGCTAAACCAAACCCACGACCTGGTGTCATAGTATAAGAGCCAATAGTAAATATACAAAGTACAAAAGGTCCAAAAGAATATATACATATGTCTCTGTATGACAAAAGAGTACATATATAAATTGATGAGATAAGAGCTAAGCTTCAATCGCCAGAAGCTCACCCTTAGTCTCGGATCGTCCAAAGCACCTCGCATGAGTCTCCACGAGTCAGCGATGATGGCCCATACTAGGATTTGCACCAAGAAGATGCAGAGTGTAGTATGAGCACCAATTGCAAAGCAATGGGTACCCAGTAGGCATCATAGGTCGACTGAACGCGTATAAGATATAAAAGCAATAATATAGAAGAAATCAAAGAAGTGGTCACAGAAGCAAACAAAGATAGTACACAGAAACTAGCATAGAAGGAATACAAGAAGAAAACAACCATGCTCGGCTAGCTACTAGAGATATACATCACAGAACACAGGTGAAGGAATGGAGAACGCACCTGGGGTCCTTGCAATAACATTATATAAAAGGAGTTTAAGAAATAGGTGGTATACCGGTAACCTCAAGCAAAATAAAGGAAGGAAGGAAAGAAAATAATATAATCATGCTGAAACAACACTATTAACAAAATCATGATAACAAAGCAACTCTCAAGGTAAGAATCATTAGCATAGTTGAACAATATCTCTCAAATATGTATAATCGAATAAGGATACAAGTGTAACCATAACTAGAACCAGTGCTACGATAGAGAACCCCCAAGGCCAAGAACTGAATTGGAACCAAATTTAGGAGAGAGAAAATGATTTTAGAGAGAGAGAACCAAGGAACAAATGGCTGGAAATTCGCCATTGGCGCTAGCCTGGCACCGTTAGCATTGAAGGCAGCCACGCGTGCGTGCGATCGCGCTAACTGGGCGCCATTGGGGCTGGCGGCCAGGCGGAGGCCTAGGCGCTATCGGTGGTGGCAGGGTGCCATTGGCGCTGAAGGCAGGTGCAAGCTAGCGCGATCGTGCTGCCTGGGCGCCGTTGGCACTGAAGGCCTGCCTGCTGCAGAAAATCAGCTAACATCAAAACTTTCACAAGTCATTTCGGACACAATCGGAACTCGATACTCAAAAATCAAACATGCTATTAGAGTGGAAACAATATTTCAAGCTCAACGAAATCGATGAAACTTCTATATGAGGTCGTTTCGGAGGAATGTTGACCCAAGTCAATACTAGCTAAGACCAACCAAACACCCAAAATGAGCCTGGCTCACCCGGGACCCAAACCAATGACCTACCTAACCCAACTCGACATTCTGGAGCTGAAGGAATCGTCGAATTTTGAATTTGACGCTCCGATCAATGAAAGTTAACCAAAGTCACACTTCTAACTCCAACTGACCTGAAAACACAAAAATCAACACAAAACTAACCAAAAGTTCTCAGGCCCCAACTAGAGGTCCAACTAGACCAAACTCCACGTTCTAGAGCTAACGAAACTGTTGGAATTTGATTTCGAGCACGTTAGCTAAGAATGTTGACTAAAGTCAATGATTTCCTAAGTTAAAGCTCTAAAGTAGGAAAACGGTTATAAAGACCAAACGAACGGCCATGCCACCAAACCACTGGTCCCAACAAGTCATAAATGACTTATGGCCACTACAGGCAAGATCTAACAGTACAAAAAAAGCGTAAACGCGAGAATGACCAGAAGATTCATTATAATTTTGTGCCCAGTCTTGCATTTTAGAAATGAAGTTGCGCAATTTGTCCTCGTCAGACATGTTTTGTATATCTAACATCAAGGATGTGAAGTCCTTCACATAATCACGAATGTACCCAACTTGTTTCAACCTCTTCAATTTGTCCCTAGCAACCCAAGAAAAATTGCTAGGCAGAAACTTATTACGAAATGCATCCCTTATTTTTTTTCATGTATCAACTTTGGGTCTGCCTACACTCTCGAATCAACATTTTTAGTCCTCCACTACAACACACATCACCTCTAAAGTACCAGGCTGCCATAATTAAGTTTTCATTTGCAGGAACATGGCGGTAGCAAAGTAATGCTCCAAATCTCACAGAACTTTTTCAATTTCCTTGGACCTAAACACCATTAAACGATTTGGGTTCTTGAATAATAACTTTGGCATGTTTTTCGCCTCCAAAGGGCTTATTTGCAACAGCCCGATGAAGAACCACCACCTCTGCCTTAAGATCTTCGTTTTTCTTTAGTAGGCCCTCAATTTGTAACCCAGAGTTTCATTAAATTTGAGTAAATCTGCCATCTAACCATCAACAACAACATGATAGTTTTGTATTTTCTGTTTTATGCCATTAATATGCTTCATGACATTAATCACGTCTTCATCAACTTCGTCCAAGCCAACGATAGCTTCCAGCTTTGCAACTTTCTCACACAACTCGTTATAGTTACTTCCGACATCCATCGTTCTAAGTATTGAAACATAATGCTCTAATACCAGCTATTATGGGGTCAACTCTCTCTTTTTTGACTCCACATGACAGTCACGCACCTATGACTTCAGCCCGATCTTTTTCTCTCAATAATTTGAGGCACACGAAAATAACAACACAAGCATATATAGGAATCACTTCCCAACCTTGTATTAAACTCATGTCACAAAGAAGCACACAAAATTAGCCTTACAAAATTTAGCCAACACAGTGAAATCTGCCCGAGACAAGTTCTTCCTATGGCTACATATAGACCACCCAGACCCTAGCCAAGCCCGAGCCACTCGAACCATCAAGCTGAGGGCCTAACACTATCTCTCCCCATGAAATGATACTCTTTACATATTGTTTCATTCAAAAGTTTCCTAGTTTTTTCAAAAACAAACTAAAAGTGAAAAAAAAATTCTACTAATGTTCTTGTTCCAGTTCCTCCCCGACGTCTATCTAGCAGAAGCTTAATGAGAAGGATGCAAAAGATTACTGGATATAATTTTGGTACCATCTGGTAGGAATTTTGCCTTTATCTCATTGCTTATTTTATTGCTTCTCATGTATGTACGCACTTCACTTTTTCCCTTATAAGAATTAATGTAAAAATAAAACAAAAATGTTACGTACCATATCAGACTTGATATAGAGAATTACGTTTTTAAGAATTAACCACACATAAAAATAATATGAATCTACTTTTTAATGTCTTAGTAAGCAAAGTTAAGAATTTATTTGTTTAGTATTTTTTGTTTAAACCCACATAAACTCACATAGACTCGCAACCTGCCAGCCCCGCATCAACTTTGAAAAATATTATTTGAACCCGCCTGCCCGGCATCAACTTTGAAAAATATTATTTGAACGTCGCCCCATTGCCATCCCTAATTACATTCTTTCTCAGGCTAAACTACAAAAGAATCCCCTATGTTGTTCACAATATCCAAATGGACCTCGAAGATTTTTGAATTTTCTCCTCAACCATATGCCATATTGGAAAAGAAAGATCATTTTTAAATAAAATTGAAAAGCTACTCTAGATTACTCTTTAGTTTTTGCAGAAAACAAAAGTAATTTCTCTATAACGGTTTGGTTAATAGAATTTAGATTATATATAAATGTTCTTGGAAAAATATTTTTTGCTTACTTAAACACTAGAAAATAAGTTTAAAAAATCTCTTTTTTTAGAAAGAAAAAAAATTCATGAAAAACATTTTCCCTCCTACCAAACGCACTCTTTACCTTTCTAACTTTTGAGAAACAGAACCGAATATTTAGCAAGGGATTTTACATAAGATTGGGTTAGAAACCTATTGCACCCGTTATCGGTTTTCTTTATTTTGCATACTTAGGCTTGTAGAAGTGATGTTATGATATTTGCAAATAATGGTTTCTCGAATCGTTTCCTAACAAAAGCTGGATGTTGAGTTGATTTGGAGAAGTGCATATTAGAGCAATTAAAAGCTCATCTCAGAGTTTGAATCCTGTAAATAGAACTGCTTCCAGGTTTAAATAACGTTTCAGTAAAATCCCAGGCAGTGTCAACGAGATATGAATTGAGATTTTGCCTTTCATGGAACAAAAAAGATGGTAATCCTGGTTGATATGAAAAAGACCCAATTTTCACTTTACTTACTGGTGGATATCTGAACACCAAGGCTACTAAAAGCATTCAAATAAAGTTGAAGGTTTCGCTCTTTTTAACATCGGCTGGCTCATAGAAACTTTCCTGCATTAGGATGCTTCTTTTCCATACAGTATAAGCAGATTGATGAGGAATAGAATCTATATTGTCTTTCCTAGCTACTAATGTAGAGAAAAAGAAGCATAGACGTGGATGATGTACAATTAACTGTCTAATATGCATTGATGAGTCTGTTTCTGGCTTATTGGGGCTCTCAAAATAAATGTTGTAAGACATGCATAACCAGTTTCCACAAGTAAGAGTACCAAGTGTATAAAATGCAATTGCTACCAATTTGAACTCATTGGGACCTGGTGGAATCATCAGCAACTAATACACTAAGAACTAAACTAAGGGTATCCTCCATACTCTCTAGTGTTTTATCAGTTTGGAAATAAAGATAGACTAAGCCAAATCTTCTTTATTCATACCACCAAATGATTTCCAGATCATATTTCAACTCTACACACTACACGTGCCATCAGCCAAATGATTTCTGCAACATACTTGTAAGATCCTCAGTTATTAAGCAAAATTTAGTAAATACACCACGAAGACAGATACCAAGTGTGGAGATCACCAGATGTTAAAATACTGCAGTTACAATCCAAGCTTCCACCAAGTGAAGAATGACTTACGAGAACAAAATAGCACCCTTATAAGGGGCCTTTTTCGATGCACATAAATCTGCGCAAACATGTATATACATGCATGTCAAACTCCTATTCCCCTGTTTGGTGGAACACGTTTCTTTTAATACTTCTCCAATGACAAATGAAAGGAAAAAGTCAAAGAAGCGATTGTGAGAATATTTTGATCATGTCATTACACCTCAGAAAAAGCCCTATAATGAATTAGGCAACCGAAAACCTGCTGAGTCTATGAATTTCTCGGGGTGATTTGTCGACAAGACCCATTGAGCAAGAATAAAAAGATCAAAGAAACTGTGGATAATAGAAAAAATGGAAACTAGTGAGTTAGTTCTTTAAATAAAACAAACGGAAATTACAGCAGCCCTGTTGCAAGAAAATTTCTGAAAAAGATGACATTTTACCAACAAAAATCAATTACGAGAAAACAATAAACATTAAGCTCGTTTTCCAGTTCTAGGTGAAGACTTTGGGCAGAGATCCCATCGGCCCTTTGCACGTCTCCGCTGAATAGTTGCTCTGCCACTGGTGGTGCTCATACGCGTGCGAAAACCATGTGTTCGAGCCAACGACTTCCTTGATCTATTCCTCTTAGTCTGACAAAGAGCATACTTCTTTGCCCTCACAACCAGGCCACGCCTTTTAGTGGTGCTCATTCCAATGTTGGAATTGAAGCCAAAGACAAGTGATGAACCTAAGCCAGAAGTTAACTATTAGCTCGCTACTACTCATCATGCCAATTAAATACGAAATTTATCATATGCCTCTATGTGTATGCCATTAAGGGTTTCCTCCTTATTCAAACTTTTTCCATTCAATTGTTTTATAATCTAGCTTTAACCAATGGATTTTGACCATAAAACCAGAAATACGATTCAATTTTTTCAATAGCACACCAATGTCAGACGAAAAATATCCACAATAGACACTACAAATTTGAATTAAATGGAATACTAAACATCAGAAATAAGAGAATTGCAATGTACTCTTGTCTCCCCTTTTTGGTCAAGCATTAGTAATACCTTCAAATCCATAAGTGGATAGAATGCGAGAGGACTCAAGCTAACACAGAAGGGAATTATTGGCTGTTACAGTGTGCCCAAAAGAAGCAATTCAGACGCACATTTGAGATGTATCCATACTACCTGCCTCCAACAGGAATCAAGAAATATCCCACAATACCAATTAAAATAACAACTGAAATCTCCAAGTCACCCAACTACAGAAACAAGTTAATTTCTCTTTCCCCATTTCCACTTCAAAATTATGCACAAGATTCAAAACTAAGATAGAACTGATAATTGATGGGACTTACCAGAGAAGGAAGTTGAAGCAGATAAGGTAGAAAGTGGAGAGGAAGGAAGAAAAGAGCAGTGAAGCAACCCAGAAGGAGTTGAGGCCTTAGCAGCCATTTTCAAAGACACAGAAGTTGTCATTCTTGATGGACCAGTAAGTAGAGAGAGCGAAGCGGATGGCCCGTGGTTTCCTATCCCTGAACAGACCCAGCTTCCCATTGACAAACAAGCCATTCTTTCTCTCTTTCAAAACTCTCCCTCCTCGTTTTTTATCTATCTACAACCTACTTATGATGTTTTGATGCCTTATCTGCAAACCAAGGGACTGTTTGGGGAATCCGAAAGGATAACGGGTCAAAGATGGATTTCGTCCGTTTAGTCATTGGGTAGAGAAACGGGTCGTTTGGTACGGTATAAAAAGAATAGAAATTTTCACGGGACAACTACATAAATGCCCTTTAAAGAGAGTGGCTTTGCATTTTTGCCCCCCATAAAAATGGTCTTACAAAAATAGTCTTCCTTGTTTTTCATGTATAGAGCAACTACCTTTTTGCCCCTCTACACCTCAAATATTTTTAAATAACTCCCAATGCTCATTTATCTCTCAACTTTTATATATATTTCTTTTTCTCTTTTTTCTTTTCTTTTTTTTATTTCTATTTTTTCTTTTTTCTTTTTTTTCTTTTCTATTTTTTTTCTTTTTTTCTCAACCTTTATTTTTCTTTTATTTTTTGTTTTATTCTTTCTTCTACGTTTTTTCTTTTTTCTCAATCTTTATTTTTTTTCTTTTCTCCTCTCAATTCTATTTTTTTCTCCTTTTATTTTTTATTTTTTTATTTTTTTATTTTTCTCAACCTTTATTTTTTGTTGTCTTTTTTTTCTTCGTTTTTTTCTTTTTTTCTCAATATTTATTTTTTTCTCTCAACTTCTATTTTTTTATTTTTTCTTTGGTTTTTAATTTTTCTTTTCTCTTTTTTTTAATCAATTTTTTCGACCTTTATTTTTTTTATGAGATGTTCTATAATTCTTGCTTTAGAGGCAAGACTTAGCTAGGGGTGTGCAAAAACCGGTTTAACCGATAAACCGAACCGATAAAAATATTATTGATTTATTGGTATTGGGTTATTGGGTTAACGATTTTTAAACGATTTTGTAAAAAAATTTATTGGGTTATCAGTTCGGTATCGGTTTTAAGGTTTTAGTTAATGGTTAAACCGATAACCCAATAAGATTATATTTAGATTATATTTTTATTCATAATTGTATAATAGTGGCTTTAGATTTTAAATATATACCCTATTGTTTTTTGCATTTTATAGTTGTTGTCTTAGTGTTGTTGTTTTCTTTCTAAAGTCATTGGTTTGATAGCATTCTACCTATCAGTGTTGCTTTTCTTTTTGAGAAATTGCTACCGTTGCTACTGTATTCAAGTTTTCTACTTAATAAGAAAGAAAATAAGTTTATTTTAGTAATAACGTATTTGAATTTGCTTATGCTTGTAATTTGTATTGATGTTTATGCATGAAAGTAGTCTATATATGAAGAAGAAAATAAGAGAAATCAAAAATATTATAGGAGCATTTTCTTATCGGTTAAACCGATAATCGAACCGTTAAGGACCAAAAACCGATTAACCGAAAATCGATAACGAATATCTTATTGGTTTGGTTATCGGTTTTGCATGTTTACAAACCGATAACCGATAAACCAAATCGATAATATACAAAACCGAACCGAACCGACCGATGCACACCCCTAGACTTAGCCCAAAGACTTCCAAACAACAAATTATGCCCATGAGCAAGACTTGACACTAGTATATTGTGTCTTGATTTATGAGATGTTTTATAACACTTGCCTCAAAGGCAAGACTTAGCCCAAGGACCTCTCAAAAGATCCAAGTTACGCTCCATGGGCAAGAGTTCACACTACTTCATTATGTCTAAATTTATGAGATACTCTATAACTCTTGCCTTAGAGGCAAGACTTAGCTCAAGGATTTTCAAACAACAAGTTATGCCCCACGAGCAAGACTTGACACTACCTCATTGTTTCTTGATTTATGAGACATTCTATAACTCTTGCCTTAGAGACAAGACTTAGCCCAAAGACTTTCAAACAACAAGTTACGCCCCATGGGCAAGAGTTGACACTATCATATTGTGCTTGATTTATGGGATGCTCTATAACGCTTGCCTAAGAGGCAAGACTTAGCCAAGGACTTCCAAATAACAAATTACGCCCCATGGGCAAGAGTTGACACTACTACATTGTGTCTTGATTTATGCGATGCTCTATAACTCTTGCCTTAGAGGCAAAACTTAGCTCAAAGACTTTCAAACAACAAGTTACGCCTCATTGGCAAGAGTTGACACTAGTACATTATGTCTTGATCATGAGATGCTCTATAACGTCTGCCTTAGAGGCAAGACTTAGCCCAAGGGCCTCCCTAAAAACAAGTTATGCCCCATGGACAAGAGTTAACACTACTTCATTGTGTCTTAATTTATGAGATGCTCTATAACTCTTGCCTTAGATGTAAGACTTAGCTCAAGAATTTTTCAAACAACAAGTTATGCCCCACGAGCAAGGCTTGACACTACCTCATTGTGTCTTGATTTATGAGATGTTCCATAACATTTGTCTTAGAGGCAAGACTTGTTTCAAAGGACTTCCAAACAACAAAGCACGCTCTTAAGTTTACTTCGATTTCAAAGAAAGAAGATCTCTTTGCGGATTATCCAACTTTTTTTGTTCATTAGCAAAAAATAATAGAGGTTAAGAAAAAAGAAAAAAAAAGAAGAATAAAAGAGAAAAGGAAAAAAAAAAGAAAAAAATAAAAGAAGAGAAAAAAAAGAAAAAAGAGAAAAAAAAAGAAGAGAAAAAAAAAAAAAAAAAAAAAAAAAAAAAAAAAAAAAAAAAAAAAAAAAGAAAATAAAGGTTGAGAAAAAAAAGAACAAAAAAAAAGTTAAGAGAAAAAAATAAAAAAAAAAGAAAATAAAAGTTGAATAAAAGAAAACGAGAATTAAAAAAAAATTGAGAAAAAAGAAAAAAAAAAGAAATAAGAAAAAAAATTAAAAAGATAAAAGAAAAAAGAAAAATGAAAATTAAAAGTTGAGAGACAAATGAACATGGAGAGTTATGGTGTAGAGGGGCAAAAAAGTATATGTTCTATACATAAAAAGAAAGGAAGGGTATTTTTTAAAGACTTTTCTTATGAGGGGCATAAATTGAAGACCACTCACTTTTGAGGACACTCCATGTAATTTCCTCAATTTTCACAGATAGCAAACTTAAGCCCATAATTAAAGAGGAGATAGCATACATTAACTAATTATGGGAGATAGCAATTAATAAGCTAAAATATTGTTATTTTATTTGTATTTAACGTTCGTGTTTTATTAATCAAATACAAATACAAATTGATGTGGAAGAGTGATTTTAGTTGACTGTTACCGTTTAAAAGGGAAAAGATCTTTAATGATTATACTTCCTTCCTTATATCAAACATCTTTAATGATTATAATTTCTTCCTTATATTAAGAATCTTTAATGATTATAATCCTTCCTTATATCAAGAATCTTTAAAAGGAAAGGATCTTTAATGATTATAACCTATAAAAAAATTATATACAATGGATCAAAAATTCAAGTTCAATATGTAAAAGTGTATAAAACAGTCAATTTGTTTTTTTATTTGTGTAAATACATATACTTAATCAGCCAAACACACATAAATCATTTATATTTGCATTCGCTTACATACAACTAATACATATGCCAGAACAGCCAAGAAAAATGCATTTTTATTTGTATTCGAATACAAATATATTTGATATGTTTGTATGTTAAGTACATATATCAGTCCAGCCAAACACATATAAATCATTTGTATTTGTATTCGCTTTGCATACAACTAATACGTATATGCCAGAACAGCCAATAAAAAGTACATTTGTAATTATATTCGAATACAAATACATTTGATATGTTTGTATGTTAATTACATGTACCAGACCAGCCAAACACACACAAATACATTTGAGTTTTCAAATGTATGTCGATATATATACAAGAGCAGTCAAAAATACATTTGTATTTGTATTCGAGTACATTATGTATTACAAATACATTTGCAGGATTGCAAAGTCTAAGAAGAGAAATACATTCTCGTCTTGGAAAGTACAAGCATATGTATTTGTGTTGAATTTCTGTGCAAAATTCTCAATTTATATTATTTATATACATATAGAAAATTTTAAGAAAACACTTAAAAATATATATATAAAAATGTATATCTCTCCTTCTTCATCACGATCTTCTTCACCAGATTGAGATTCATCAAGATCTTCTCTTTCATCAGGGAGGTGTCCAACCATCCCACGAAGATGAGTGAAATCAATGAGACTCAACGATTCCAGATTGTTTGCTAACTAATATAGACTGATACATTCCATCAATAAGCTTGTGACCTTTACAAGAAACTTATGCCATATCTTTCTGTCCAGTATCAAATCAAGTCCAAGTGGAAATATTAAAGGATGGTTGATGGTGCAAACCGTAGCCACTCAAATGTTGTATTACTGTAGATATGAAGTTTCTTTGTTTGCTCAGGTCTTGTAAATGGTTGAGAGAAATCTGGATTATGACATTACTTCATAGTCTCTATATCAAATTGTACATATGCTAATTGCTAAAGAGATAATCTTTCTTCTTACCAAGTGTTCATCTAAAATCATGGTTTCTATCTTTAACTGTGTGAGAATTGAATTAAAAAGGGAAGTGACGAGTGATAATAGGAAGGATGTAATACTCTTCTAAATGTATTTGGAATGGTGGATGGAGCCAACCAAAATATTGTTATTCTGCCGTGGATGGTAATTTTTTCAAAGTGTTGTTATGGATCGTAATTATGGGCCTAAGTTTGCTATTCTCTGTAGTTTTCTCTAAAAAGAATCGATAAGGACAAATACGGTGAATCGACCAAAATAAATGCCACCGAATGGGCATTGAATTTGCAATTCCAAATTGTAGTCATTTTGGCTTTTTGTTCAGTTTTCTCACTCGCTTTTGCTTTTTTTTTTTGGCTAGTTTTTTTTGCTCCTTTATTTTTCTAAAAAGTTACTCTTCTATTTTTTAAACAATCAAATATAATTTTATAGTTTTTTTAATCCAAATAGGATGGAGATAGATAGAATAGAAAAAATCAATGCGCTGTAACTCTTCGCGTCTATATTTTATATAATTCGTGTGTAATATATATATAATCAATATATACACAGTATATATAGTATAAAATATATGCAATTATTATACACTTTATATATTTAAAATGTCTAAATGATAATGTCGTAGTTCAGTTGAAATATACAATAAGCATATAAATATTATACAACAATGATACATTTTTTTATACATATACAATCGTGATAGATATAATTTTGTACAACAATGATATAGTTTCTATACATATCCTATACATATACATATTCTATACAATAATGATACCGTTTCTATACACATCATATACAAATACACATTATATATAATAATTATGCAGTTTCTATACATATCATATCAACCTTTAGCTACAATAATTATTCAGATACCTATTTTATACAACAATTATGCAGTTTTTATACCCATCCTATACATTATATACATCTTATACATATACATATTTTATACAAATAATTATACAATTTCTATAGACATCCCATACAACCTTCATTTCTCTAATTACTGAGGAAGAAATTGAAAAGGGGAAGCAAAATCGGCTCCTCATTCTTAACTATCTCCATCATATTGCGAAAGAAAATAAGAAACGCCAAAAATATTGTATTTGATTGTTAAAAAAAACAATTAGAAGAGCAGAAAATGTTTTTTTTTAAAAGAGCAGGAAAAAAGAAAAAAAAAGTAGAAAAAAAAGTGAGAGGGAGAGGGAGAGAGGTGTGTGTGTGAGAGAGGGAGTTTGACTATAAGTTATCATTATTTTGACCTAGAATACATTTATGGCCCGTTTGACCATAAGATTTTTTTACTATTTTTCAAAAAATTATTTTACTTTATTCAAAAAATGTTGTTTGGCCATAAAAATTCCAAATACAACTTGAAGTTATATTTGAAAAAGTGAAAACACCTAAATACATGTTTTTACTTTTTTCCATCTCATTTTTTCACTTTTTAATTATATTTAACACTTTCAATTCTAAAAAATCTTTTCAAAAAAGTATGGTCAAACAACCTTCATTTCTCCAATTACTGAGGAAGAAATTGGAAAGGGGCTACAAAATCGGCTCTTCATTCTTAACTATCTCCATCATATTGCAAAAAAAATAAAAAAACTCCAAAATATTATTTTTGGTTGTTAAGAAAAAAGAGAAGCAACTAGAAGAGCAGAAAAGTATTTTTTTTAAAGAGCGGCGAAAAAGAGTAGCAAAAAAAAAAATAGTGAGAGAGAGAAGAGAGGTGAGAGGGAGAGAGGGGTAGTTTGGTTATAAGTTATCATTATTTTGATCTAGAGTACATTTAATGATACATGCCTCAAACTTGAGTCATTATTTTTTATAATGTCCACTGCATATTTTTTCCCCTTAGATATAACATTAAATACAATCTATTGATAATATTGAAATTAATAATTTTGAGCTTAGTTAGTTATTCACCTCTTATGTTTTTTCTGAAAGTTTCTGAGATAAGACACGTATAATAAAAAAACGTAAACTTGAACAAAAATATCAATAAAAGGTTAATCTAATCAAAAACTAATTTCTAAGTCTCTAGAAACGACGCCAAAAATTTGATATGGTCCATTGCTCTTGTAACTATACGTAATCGGCAAGAAATAAAGTCTGTAGTAAAGTTTGTTCTCAATTAGACTTAATCAACCAATTGTTTAGATAAAAGTAATATCAATTTGTTTATTCGAGGTTAGTTATCCATAAGAGATAATTTATTATGAATTACTGCAACAAAATAATTTAAGAATATTATAATTGTTATGACCTATTTTTAAACTGGTTAAAAATGTATAAATAACTTGGCTTAAAATGAACAAAGTCGGTACCTAATATATGTTTAAAAATCAGGAACTCGTTTTGAATAGCTGTTTCCTTAAAAAAATAGTTCACCAAAGATTTGGGTAATGATCCAAATGATTTCTAAAAAAAGATGTTAGGCACCTTTAGAAATTTGCAAAGCGGTTACTGACGAAGTTAAAAATTTGAGGCTAAAAATGTAACTCGTTTGTAAATGGAAGTTTGAAACTAATTATACTTTTAGCGCTTAACTATTTGAATTAATTCAACTAGTGAATTAACTTTCAATAATTTCACCATGTTTACAAAAATAGTCCACATTTCTTTAATTTTTTTTGTATTCATGTGAATTATGACTTTGAATCATATAACTAATTTAATTTTGTAACATACTAATTACATTGTTACTCATTGTTTGTTAACTTAAAAGATATAATTATCTTTAAGTCATATCAAACAATTTTGGACTTGTATTTGTTACGTACAATTTACAACATGAGTTATCTTAAGTCATGTATAAGATGCATTGAGTTTAAAATCGATTTTGAAGTAAGCCCAAATGGCTTCTAAGGTCTTGAATCTTTGCAAATATGTAGATTCGTATATGTGCTATTGGGTTTGGATTCAAAATGCTTAAATAGAGAGGAAATTACCCTTCCAGTCCCTCAAAATATCCGGTCTTGATTTTTTCTCCCTCAAATGTTCGATCTTGAATTTTTGTTCTTTCGTAATAATTTTTTTAAAAATGACCTTAACTTGAAAAAATTCGCTTGAAGATTAAAATAACTTATGTCTCATTGGCAACTATTTATTTTGTGTCACCAAGTCTTACTTATGAAATACTCTATAACTTTTGCCTTAGAGGCAAAACTTAGCTTAGGGGCTTTACAAAAACTAACCCATTCCCCATGGGCAATAGTCTATTTTTTCCTTAGAGGCAAAACGTATCTCAACAGCTTTAAAAAAATAACTTATGTCTAACTCATGAGGCATTCTATAACTTACGCGTTATGGGCAGAAGTTAAAACTTATGTCTAATGAGAAACATACCTAAGTTCTAACTTTTGTCTATAAGGCGGAACTTCTGATCAATTGTGTAGGTTAACTATTTTGAAATTCTTAGCCTATAAATTAGTTTTAATGATGATGTTTAACTCAAAGTATTTTTTGCAGGATTAAGGAAAAAGAAAAAGAAATAGCAAAAGGCAAAAGTGTCCTACACCTAAGTCAAAGGATTACGGATTGTAATTACAAGATCAAGGACATATAATACGGAGAGATTGATGTGATCAAGTCCAACAAGGAAAGAGTTAAAAATCCTTGAAGATCGGCACTCAAATCACACAAGGCAAAGGTAAGATCACATAATCGGCACACACAAGGAAAAATGAGGATTACATAATCAAATCAACACACACAAGGAAAGAACAAGAGCACACAATCAAGGAAGATCAAACTAAGTATGTACAAGACAGAAGGACCACTAATGAAGGACTCTGTAGCAGGTCAAGAAAGGAAGGAGCACACACACACATACACAGATTTATATAATATGGACATGTATACTAAATCAAGGAATCAATACAAATGCTTGATTGAATGAAACTGTCACGCCTCAAACCAAGGGAGACGTGACAACACTTAGATCCCTGAAAGGACGAGGACACCAAAATCGAGTGTATCTATGATGAACCTGTTGAATATCTGAGACCAAAAAGGTCTCTAAATATAGCAATTGAAAACACTAATAGCTCAATAACAGGTAATTAACTCAAGGTCAATGAGACCGAGCTCAGAAATTGTAAATATAAGCAAAGCCGACAAGGCTAACATCAGAGTAGATAACTAATAGCAAGGTCGGCAAGGCTAGTGACATGTATTACACGTCTACAAGCCTCTATGAGTAAATAAAATATCTCATAGCTTAGATAGGGCCCTGGCCTACCCATCAACTGTACATATACATAACCTGACTCAAAATATAAGTGTCACGCCTCAAATTCCATTTAGACGGACAGGCACCCGATGCCCTAAAGGTCTGAGAGAACCAACTTATATCCTGTGATTACCATGCATATAGCTATGACAATTACAAATCTTTGACAAGTATAGATAAGCTACTTTGATAAAAGATCAGCGTAGATAGGCCCAAAACTTATATACATGATTTGGATGTTGAGGCCGCAAAGACACACTAAGCTTTACTTTGACATTAGTCTACAAAGCCTCTAAAAGATGAACAAACATAGTTTAGGTCGGGACAGGGCCCCGCCTTACCCTTAACTATACAATACAAAAAATATGTACCAAAGATATGGTAAAGCCCCGAATCAACCTAGAGCTCACCAATAGCAGCTGAGTATCATGTGCTCCTACTGGGGAGGTGTAATAGCTGGAGTACCTGTGCCTGCAACATGAAATGCAACATCCTCCATGAGGGACGTCAATATGAAAGAATGTACTGAATATGTAAGGCATAAAGTAACTGTATGTAAAACAAGATCTCACATGAAATCAAATATCAATGCATAAACATATAGATAGGAATGAAAAACCACCTTTGCTTACATTTGTGGAATTATGTACATTACATTCTTTCCTTTACTCTTCTTTGCTTTATAATCTTTGTGATACAAATACCAACTGATCAGTGGTAGAAGAAGAGTCCTATGCTAGGCAGTTTAGCCCCTGAGATGCTGCCTTCGTAAATATATAAATTGGGATTGACCCATGCTAGGCTTTTGCCCCTAGGCTGCCACCCATAAATACACAAATAGGGATCAACCCATGCTAGGCTTTCGCCCCTGGGTTGCCACCCATACATATACAAATTACTCTATATAGTTTATTTAATCTTTGAGATTGTTGTTTTGGTGGTCATAATCATCATAATCATTATTGAGCTCCGAACTATGGATCAGTAGTAAACGACATGTGAATATGCACTTAAGGCAGTAACAATGACATAAGGAGCAAACGTAACAATCAACATAATATTTAGGAACTTATATGACACAATGAACCTCATTTGGCTTAGAGAATAACTTAGGAAGCTTCTTGTATAGAAAACCATTTTCATACTAGTATTTGGAAGAATAAACATGTACATCTAATAGTAAATACATATTGAAGTACTTTGATACACTAAGGAGTGAGGAAAAGATCTTTAGCTACACATTGAGATTGTACGCTGCCATTATATGTCTGTTACTAGGAAGAGCACCTAGAAATCTCACTTTGTTGATTGAAACACAAGGATAATACTTCATGCCAAAGAATATGAAATCGAATAGACTTTACATACCTTACTGTGCAACTCAGATATTACATTGAATTAAGCTTCTCCCTTCCAGATTATTTATCTACAATGATATAAGTGGCAAAACTAGTATTAGTAGCTAATTAACCAATTTGGGCTAATTGATCTCACTAAAATAGTAATCTGGCAGAAAGATCGTAATTGATCAAATCAAGAGTATTCCTTTCACCCCTTCTCTTTTAATCATGCCTATATACTATACGACCTTCTCATAAGGTCCCTTGAAATATCCTGGACTTCACAACATATAACAAACAGTATACAAAAGTGTGCAGGCAGCAAGTTAACATAACAACCAATTAAGTGGTGTGTCACCACACCCTCCTTCCATGCTTCAAGACAACTATACACATACCTTTCCAAGATCAACCAAGTTGTCCCCAATATAAGCATATAAAACAGCCCCTTAAACAGTCCCAAACATCCTTCAACATAATAAGAAAGTATTAAACTCAAGGATTCTAAACACTACCACATGGTTCTTGACACAAACACATACAAAATTTCCCCCCAAACTTGTAATAAAGAGGGGAAAAAATGGGCAGTAACTTTACCTCAAATTCTGAAAATTAGTTCTCCTAACTTGTACTTCTTCAAGAGCTTGAACTCCCCTTCAACTTTACTTGAAAATAGGGAGAATATTTAAGAACCCTAATGGTATTTTATGGCTGCTATGTGAAGCTAAGAGAGATAGAAAGAAAGAACTTCTGAAATCTGATTTTTCCACAAGTTAAAATGAATAAAATGAACTGGTCTTAACCCCTTTAAAGGGACCTACTTTTGGATGACTTTCTTGGCTTATTTTGTGCCATAAATTGTCAAGTAGGTGATGCACCTACTTTTTATTGGGCCTTGGC
Organism: Jaltomata sinuosa; assembly: GCA_003996215.1. NCBI lineage: Eukaryota > Viridiplantae > Streptophyta > Magnoliopsida > Solanales > Solanaceae > Jaltomata > Jaltomata sinuosa. The sequence continues at coordinate 267,616 of QJPP01003041.1, forward strand.
TGCCAATTCTTCCCCTTTCTTTCACTTCTTTGGGCCAGATTTATTCAAGTGGGTGATGGGTGTAGTTGGCCCTATAAGCTAGTCAAAATAGTCTTAGTAGGTGATGCAACTACTTGGTTCTTTAGGCTGTTCAATAAGTCAAAGTAGGTGATGCACCTACTTGTCACCTACTAGCTTAGTTATGCCAAGCAAGCAGCTCACTTATTTTATTCTATTTTCTAATTCCTAATACCTTTTGCTTTAACTTAACACTTTACTTTAAGATTTAAACTCAAATACCACCTTTCTATCTCGAGCTTAAATACTTTCGTCTTGATCAACTTGGCTGCATATGTACTAAACGTATGAGGTATTATGATACCATCCAAACCTATTTAAACCATCACTACTCATATAAGAAACTTGGTCCTTCACTTATAAAACAAGGCTACATCAAATGAATAAAACTAGTATACGCAGAATATGGGGTGTTACAATAAGCTAGACCTTTGACTAGTCAGCTCTAAAAGAATGAAGCTTACCAAGACGGCTGAACTCTGCAACTCCTACTGAAGAGGTCATTTTTGTCTAGACCTGCAGGCATGAATGCAGTGCTCTCAGGCAATGGAGACGTCAGTACAAAAATAATATACTGGTATGTAAGGTAGAAATATATTAGTAAGATGCAAGTAGTAAATCTGAACAAAATATAGTATGAAACCTGTAAACTGTAATTGGTAAGGATCGTTAACCTCTTATTTCCTTTATTCTTTTTAGAACACAATGCATGCCTTAACTCACATCACAACTCACTTTTTATAACACACACTGAATCATAATAGCGCCTCAACATATCCTATATATAAAAACCTCAATATGGCAGTAGCGCCTTGGTGCATATTATGTATATAACAGAATTAATATGGAAGTAGCACGTTGGTGCACACTATGTATTAATAGCCTCAATAAGGCAGTAGCACCTTGGTGCACAAAATGTATATAATAACCTCAATATGGCAGTAGTGCCTCGGTGCACACTAACATACACATACCACCCCTAATAAGCATATTACTAGGATTGACCTTTAAAGCTACTCTTGTCTGTTATGAAGGTTCCATTAGCTAACTGTCATGACACAAGTCTACACGTTGGACGTAACTGAAACCTAACATGTTGTACCCTGAGCCTACACCCTAGACACGACACGATGCTTAGAGCCACAAGTGATCCCAAGCTAACCCATGGTCTGGCATATACTAAACATTCTGAGATATAACATTAATTGAGCGGAAGCTAAACTGAACAAAAATGTATAAGTTTAGATATGTAAACTGAAAATCCCTGAATATATATAATAAGTTTGAAATATAAAACTGACTAGTTATGCTGAAATCTGACTCTATATCTGAAAACCTCTACTAAGACGAGTTGTTGGGACAAGCCCCCAGCTAATTTTAAATGTATTAAAAAGGAATGACTGAATAGGTAAAGAAAACATAAATCTTGTCCTCAAAGTATGAGGACTCACCAACTCTGTTGCTGATATGATAAGAGAATTATACTAACTGCACTGTTCTGAACCTATATTATCCAACAATATAGCACAAAGAAAGTATGCGGTAAATATTTTGAATGTACTGAGCATGTGAGATATGCATTATTCTAAGTATGCTGAACATGAGAGGATAAAATGAACAGGGGACTGAAAACATGTAATCTGATAAGACATAGGAACCTATGGTGTCGTTGTAGTTCTGGGACATAGGAACTTCTACTAAAGGTCTTAGCCTAACTAACGAGTAATCCTTCATCCTTGCATCCGCTCGGTGCTAAGTACTACTCCCAACTGGACACAAACTGATATATTGAAAAGCTCAATTATACTGATGTTCTTGAGACTGAAAGATAAATGCTTAATCTGAACACACTCTGTATTATTTTTTTATCGCATTTTTTCGCTTTTGTTATTTTAGAAAAGAAAAAGCTACTTCATTTTTGAAATGGTTTTAACTTGAATCTAATTCGAAAACTTTAAAAATTCTCAAACTTAATTAAAACAGAGTCGCCACTTAATTTTTAGGAAAAAATCAAGAAAACCATTTGAAAATCACTTAAAGACTTAAAACAGATTAAAGACTTCAAGTTTTTTGAAAAGATTTAGAGTAAGAAGTTCTTATTAACGTTTCGAGAAGGGTTTTAAGGCATTCAAAATGTTCGCTAACTTGCAGTTATCCGACTATTTTTCTAATTTATTTATTTGACTAACTTTAAAAATCATAGAATATTTGATAAAGAGTTGTTTTCATGACAAGTTTGTTTATAGGAAAAAGATTGACAAATTTGAGCGAATTTCGCAAGTAAACTCAGTGATGACTTCTTTGAAAATGAAACAAGGTTCCAAAATTGTTTAAACAAATTTAAATACAATAAGTAATTTGTAAGATAAGCATGGTACTCCAAAAGGGAATTAACTAAGTTTAAAAGAGTTAGTGTTTACAAAAGTCCAATTAATACAATTAAGACTAAACTACAAGAAAGGAGAAGTTGGGTTTAGGGGCTGACTCGAAGAGGGAAAATATTACTTGGTCTTGGCCCAAGTAGCGAAATGCAAAGGATATTCCCAGTTGGGGTTTGGGAGGGTCATGCAAAAGAAGATAATGGGTAATTAGTATATACTCAACACTTAATAAGCCAATCAATCAAAAACACGATCACATAGCTCTAAATTAGAAAAAAATTGAAACACATGTTATGTAGCTTTACTTTGACCGAGTAAAATAGAAAACTCAAAATAACATAAACCAATATGGTTTTCCAGATTTCATGGACTTAGACAAGGATGAACAATGTAGTTGGCATCTAATTTAGTCGAAGATCAATTAAACGAAACTAACACTTAAACTCCATTTAGATCAAGCAAAGCAAATCGATGTATTTTTTTGTCTTGAGAAAAGGAAAATCAGTCCAAAACCACACCTCAATTTGATCATAACACTCAAAAGGAGTCTATTGACTTTAACAGTGATTTAATAAGTAATAGAGCTACAACATGGAAATTACACAATGGGAAACAGGGAGATAAGCCAAGTTTTTTTTTAAAAATAAATAAATCATGTAACTAAAGAAGATTGGATTCCAAATCGATTAATAACCCCAAACACAACCTACTTATCAGACTACACATTGATTCGTTCAAATGAAAAGAAATTCAAGACATTTGATATGCTGGACAACACATAAAACATACTAGACGTGAGGATAATGGACACAAAGACAACTGGAAGGAACTTTGAGTTAGAAAACCTGAGCCTCTCAATGATTTGTACAAATTCGGGACTAGAGACGGGAAAGTTTAAAGCTAATTTATTCTTATTTTTAATAACTGAATCTCAAATTCTGACTTGATGAAAGATACATGCTTCAAGTAGCTTAAGCATGCATTATGTCATACTCTTCCTACTCATGCTAGCAAAACAGGTTACACTCAATGTTGTTTCTCAAAATTCTAACTTGTCAAACACATTTTAAGAGAAGAAGCTATGGTATGTAGTGCATAAAAGGAAGAGGGGAAGGGAAGAAGAACAAAGCCATCCCAAATAAGTTATTCAAATGGAGAAGACAAAATTGAATGAGGTCATTTCTCGAGGGATTTTCACGCTTAAACATACGTATTCTTAATGGCAAGGAACTCAAAAATGGAAGAGAAGTTTAGAATAATTAAAAATCACATTTACTTTACTCCAACTTTTGAGTAGTAAAACCAATACCTAAACAGATTGCAACAAAGAGTTCAATACTCAAAGGACAGACTCGTGCATCAGTGAACTTGAAATATAGAAGACAATTTCCAACTTAAGCCTTACCACTCATTTCATTCTTTCTAAAATAAAAGAAAAGAACATGCTCAACTCATGTCGATTAAGGCAGGGGGAAGCAGGTTTTCATTCAAAGCAAGGATCAAATCTTTTCTAAGATGTATGTCTATCTTGATCTGGACAACACATCAAGGAAACATATCCAACACTAAACTCAACCTAAACAGATGTCATGCACACAAAGAGTTAAACTTCCATTACAGTAAGTTCTAAAAAAACCACAGCCAGGACAAATGAGAAAAATAAAAGAAAGAAACCATTGTTTATCTAGAATCTCAAGTGAACAACTAGAAGATGAACACACATCATAGCAAATTCTAGTTTTATTCTATTTTTTTCTTCAGTAGCCAACAAAAATTCAAAACAAATCTTCACGCACAAGAGCTTAACCTGCAATCTATCATGATTCTTTAAAGCAATTAGGGAACAAAACTTGAAACTATGGTAAAGTTTCAATTTCATTCTATCATACATCCCTCTGGAAGAGCTAAAGAGCAATCCTCAAAATGCTGAATTTATCTTTTAATAAATCATACTTAGCAATGTAAACCAAGAAGACTTTTAAGAATTTTTCTACTATGCACAAAGCTATATAACGAAGTTCATATGGAATGCACACACAACCAGAAGCAAGAAGAACAGTGATATAATAAATTTGAGGATTTTTAAAACTTGGCAGCAGCCTCAAATAAACATGTGTAAATGACCTCAAAATAGTGAGTAACACGAGGAAAGAAAATCTCAATTTTTGCATATCTAAACAGCAACTACAAACAACAAATCAACCAGGGATTCCAAATCCTAAATCTTTACCATAATGGACACGTGCTCCTTCAAACAAAACCAGTCCAGAGAGAGGCACAAACTTACAGCAAAAATGATAAACTTCACATTGTAACACTTAAAGAAATACAAGAGATGAAGCTTTTACCTGTTCTGGAGAAGCAAACTGAGACTTTAAGCTTCGTCGAAAAATTCTTCCACCACCAGAACTTGAAACAATTTCAACGGAACTCGAATTTGTAGTGTATTTCTCTCTGAAACTTTGGTTACGTGAGATTAGTGGAATGCTCCACCAAAATCCCCAAGTTTCCCCCCAAAATTTTAGCTACCCAACTCAACGGAAGAGGGGGTTTATATAGGAAAATTTCAGGATCAAAATGGGGGGAAATTAGAGGGGGTTTTCTGGAATTCCTTTGAGGAAATTCAAATTCCTCCTTTGGATAACGTTGGACAGTAAGGAAATCGTACGAGATTGTTCCAATTCCCACTGGTTTTGTGGAGATAAGGCCACCTCATGACCATTAGAAGCTTTTGGACGATGCCAGCACGATTTTGATTGAGAAAGGATGGCGTTTGGGAATTTTAATGAGGCTTGGGCGTTGTTGAAGCTGCTATTCGTCATTTTGCAGCTGTTGGAGCAACGAAATTAGGGTTTTGGATGGATAGGTGGAGAAGATGAAGAGGACGGGTGAGCTTGTGGTGCGTGTGATATTTAAAGAGAATATATGTGTGGGAGGTATTGTCACGACCCAATTTCTCGGTCATGATGGCACCTACAACCCCCGGTAGGTGAACCAATCCCCGTAGCCCAGAACAGTTAGTAATGGGCTACTATCTAGCAGATAAGGGAACAAGACGAATAAAATAGATAACAGGGATATAAATATATACATATGCTGAAACTAAACCAAACCCCAAGACCTGGTATCATAGTACAGAGCCAAACTACATACATGGAGTGCAAAATAAACCAAAACTATATATACAAATGTCTTTGAATGGTAATAGAGGTACATGAAGCAAAAG